>CATIWO010640126.1:0-19024 GCA_949673435.1 Macaranga tanarius
ATTCTCCAATCCTTGCCTGATGCATTTGATGGGTTCATTATGAACTATAACATGCATAATATGGAGAAGACTATTTCTGAATTGCATGGGATGCTTAAGACTGCTGAGCAGAACATTAAGAATACCAAAGATGTTCTTATGGTTAACAAAGTAAAGGGAATGAAAAGGAAGGGAAAGGGCAAAAGAAAGGTCAAGGCTGCTAAGGACTTTCAGAAGCCTAAGCCCAAGCGTCAACCTAAGGCTAAACCGCCTAAAGAGGGAGCATGCCATTTTTGCAATGAATTAGGTCATTGGAAAAGAAATTGCAAGCTATATTTGGAAGATTTGAAATAGAAGGGTGATGGTGCATCCTCTTCAGGTATTCATGTTATAGAAGTCAATTTATTTACTTTTGATTCTTGGGTATTAGATATCGGATCAAGTCCTCATATTTGTACAAATGTGCAAGGACTAAAAAGGAGTAGGATTTTGGCTAGAGGCAAAGTGGACGTACGCATTGGAAATAGCGCAAAAGTTGATGCTTTAGCTATAGGAACTTATGAGTTAGCATTGCCTAGTGGACTTATTTTGAGTTTGAAAAAATGTTATTATGTACCTGCTATAAGCATGAATATTATCTATGTTTCTTATTTAAACAAGGATGGTTTTGAGTTTATTATAAAGAGTAATAAATGCTCTATTTCTCATGATAACATTTTCTATGGATATGCTCCTCGAATGAATGGTCTTTATATTGTGAATATTGAAGGCACTAATGAAAAGTCCATCTATAACATTAATACAAAGAAATTTAAATCTAATGATTTAAATACAACCTACCTTTGGTATTGTCATTTAGACCATGTAAATGAGAAACGCATTTCAACACTTCATAAACATGGAATATTGAACTCATTTGATTTTGAATCATATGATACATGTGAATCTTGTTTGATGGGAAAAATAACAAAAACACCTTTTACTGGACATAGTGAAAGGGACTATGACTTATTGGGCCTTATACATTTAGATGTATGTAGGCCACTAAGTTCTAATGCTAGAGGAGGCTTTCAGTACTTCATTACCTTCACAGATGATTTCAGTAGATATGGCTATGTCTACCTAATGAAATATAAATCTGAATCTTTTGAAAAGTTCAAAATTTTCAAAAATTAAGTACAGAATCAACTTGGCAAAAGTATTAAAGCCCTTCGATCAGAATGAGGTGGTGAATATTTAAGCCAAGAATTTACCGATCATCTTACAGATTATAGGATAGTCTCATAATTAACTCTACCAGGAACACTACAATGGAATGGTGTTTCTGAGAGAGAAATAGAACTTTATTAGATATGGTTCGATCTATGATGAGTCAATCAGATCTTTCATTATCCTTTTGGGGGTATGCTCTAGAAACTGCTGCGTTCTTATTGAACAGAGTTCCATCCAAGGCTATTCAAAAGACACCATATAAGATGTGGACTGGGAAGTCTCCCAGTTTGTCTTTTCTTAAGATTTGGGGATGTGAGCCTTAAATGAAGCGTCAAATTTCTAATAAATTAGCACCTAAATCAAACAAATGCCTATTTGTGGGATATCCTAAAGAAACTAAAGGATATTACTTCTATAATGCTTCTGAGAATAAAGTGTTAATTGCTCAAAATGGTGTCTTTCTGGAAAGAGAATTCATTTCTAAAAGAACTAGTGTAAGGTTCATCTTGAAGAAATTCAAGAAACATAAATTAGCATTGAATTACCTTTGGAACCTCAGTTGAATCAACAAGTAGTTATTAAACCTACACAAGTACCACAAGGCCCAATGAGGTCTGATAGGATACGTCAAACCCCTAAGAGATATGGATTTCTCTTAACAAATGGCAATGATGTAATGATTGTGGATCAAAATGAACCCACATCCTATCAAGAAGCTATAAGTAGCCCTGACTCTGAGAAATGGCTTAAAGCTATAAAATCAGAAATGCAATCCATGTATGATAATCAAGTTTGGACCTTGATTGATCTACATGATGGTTTAAAAACCACAGGGTGCAAATGGGTTTTCAAAAGGAAAACTGACATAGATGGAAATATGTATACTTTTAAGGCAAGATTGGTTATAAAAGGTTTCAAACAAATATATGGTATTGACTATGATGAAACTTCTTCACCAATAGCGATGCTTAAATCCATTCGAATTCTTTTTACCATAGTTGCATGCTATAATTATAAAATATGGAAAATGGATGTTAAAATAGCATTTATTAATCGAAACCTACTCGAGGATGTGTATATGACACAACCTGAGGGTTTTGTCAGTCCTGCGAATTCTGGAAAGGTTCGTAAGCTTTAAAGATCCATTTATGGATTGAAGCAAGCTTCTTGGAGTTGGAATCTTCATTTTGATGAAGCAGTCAAAGAGTTTGGTTGCATTTAAAATAAAGATGAGCCTTATGTTTATAAAAAAGTTAGTGGGAGCGCAATAATTTTTCTAGTGCTGTGTATTGATGACATATTACCCATTGGAAATGATATCCCTATTTTGTAAAATGTTAAGACATGGTTAGGGAATTATTGCTCAATGAAAGGCTTAGGTGAAGCCGCCTACATTTTAGGCATCAAGATCTATAGAGATAGATCTAAGAGGCTTATTGGCCTAAGTTAGAGTACATATATTGACAAGGTACTGAATGAAAGACTCTAAGAGAGGATTCTTGCTAATGTCACATGGCATTAGTCTCAGCAAGACTTAGTGTCCAATAACACAAGATGAGCAAGACTGCATGAGTAAGATTCCATATGCATCTGCTATAGGATCTATCATGTATGCCATATTATATACTCGACCTGATGTCTCATATGCCTTAAGCATACCGAGCAGATACCAGTCAGACCTAGGTGAGAGTCACTGGACATCAATAAAGAACATTCTTAAGTACTTAAGAAGAACTAAGGATGCATTCTTACTGTATAATGGGAAGGAAGATGAGCTAGTTGTAAATGGTTACACAGATGCCAAATTCCAATCTGACAAAGATGGCTTCCTATCGCAATCGGGTTATGTGTTCTATTTGAATAGAGGTACGATGAGTTAGAGAAGTTCAAAATAAAACACCGTTGTCGATTCTACAACAGAAGCTGAGTATATAGTCGACTCAGAAGTAGCTAAGGAAGCAGTTTGGATTAAGAAGTTTGTTACTGGATTGGGTGTTATTCCTAGCATTTCAAATCCAATTGACTTATACTATAATAATAATGGGGCCATAGCATAGGTTAAGGAACCTAGATCACATCAGTGATCCAAACACATACTTAAATGTTACCATCTTATTCAAGAGATCGTTGAGAGGGGAGATGTAAAGATATGTAGAGTACCCACAAATGACAATGTTGCTGATCCACTTACTAAACCTCTTCCACAACCTAAGTATGAGAGTCATACTAGGTCAATGGGTATTAGATACAATGCTGATTGGGCCTAGTGTAAGTGGGAGATTTTTAGTAATGTGCCCTAAGCCAATTGTATTATGGCCATATTGTGACTTTATCTATTTTGCATCATTATAATAAAGAGGCATTTTATCATATTGACTCTATTGAATTCCATGAATGTTTAACTCTATTTAAGATCATCAAGTGTGTAACTTGATAGTAGAACTCTTAGATGGTAAATGAGTTATATTCTAAATCATCCCTAGTAGGTCATTATTATGGAAGAATAATGAATGAAGACTAGTAAGAGGTTGACTGATGATCATATTTTACTGATCATGTATACAAGATACAAAGTCAAGTCATAGGTACATAGGATGTACTGGATTAACCCACTATGAGAATACTACATGGATAATTGTCATAAGTTATTCTCATTGTAATGATATTATTGTAGTTCTCTAACCTGAGATCATCATAGAGTCTCGCATGATGATTTTTATATTTTGACACATTCTAATGTTATCTTTAATATGATGATATAATAGATTATGATTGGATATAAAATGAATCATGTGAGGAGTATGAGTGATCAAGAAGGAATTTGTCCCTTACTAATTATGAGGAGGATATCTATAGACCCCTCGATAAATTAGACTGAATGAAAATACATGACTATGCTTGAAATCAGTTGATAAGGAGTTATCAATTTTAGTCTAACTAAGATTGAGAAATAATTGAATTATTAAGGATGATATAAACCATGCCTTATATTCAATCTAAGATATTATGTACAAAAGGACTGTAATATTGTTGTTAAATAGGTTGTGCTAGATTACTGACCTTCACATGACTTGGGTAGTCATAATGTCTTACTAAGAGGCCACTTATAACTTATGGGCTACCAATGGATTGGAGGCCCATTGCCAACGTTGTGTGAACCTACAGGGTCATATATATAAAACAGATCCAAAATAGATATTGGGCTTATTAGCCCAATTAGATAAATTATCTCTCATATGTGTAAATAGTAAAATTTATTGATGGTAATAGTTACCATAATTAAATATATATAAATTTATAAATATATATATATATATATATATATCTAAAATAGTTTTGGATATTTATATATAAATATAAAAATAAAGATAATGATAAAACCAAAAAAGAGTTTTGGTACTTGTGAAAGACTAAACCTTAGGAGATATATATGGATATATCATGCAGGAGTTTAGCGGCTTAATGAGTCTCTGCACATCTATTATTCATAAAATACATATTCTTTTGGAAAGAAACGTAGAGAGAAAATTGAGAGAAAGGTGCTAGCACACTAGCATCATTTCGGGGTATTCTATTAGTGTGGATACCGGTAGAGGACGTTATTCTATGGTTGCATCTATATTCTGACAGAAGACAACAAAAGGCTCGAGGTAGGATGTCACTGGAGTGAACCTCCTCTTTTCCTTCCTACAATCTTGCCTTTGAACTCGTCTTGGTAAGATTCTAGACTTGGTTAAATTGATTTAATCTGAACTACTTGGATCTTGGTGGGGGTTTTCTAGGGTCAAAATTTTTATTTTTCACTGCATGATTGTGACCCAAAACCTAACATAATGATTCTGATCATGAAATTAGCAAAGTTAAAGCTGATGCATTACAAATACTACATTTCATGAGAGTCGTATATAATCATGCCCGTCCACATGTATAGGGTTGATCAATATGAGATTGTTTCTTTACTGGTGCATGAAAATTAATTATAGTAATTATATAGAGATTGATAAGAAATTTCTTTGATTTCATGATGTGGGAACGTCAACAATACCTTAATTGCGATGAATTATAAGAAGCACTTTACTGCATTTTTCCAGAATTCATGAGAATTTTTGTAGAACAAATTTTTAATATAAAATTGATGTGCGAGTACGTAATCTATTTGATAGTTTTATTGAATGTCTTATTTTATATTTTTCCAATCTAGTAACAACGAACTCTTCCATTATAGGGCTCTTTAAGATTGAAAGATTGATGATTCAATTTATAGAAGATGCATATATAAGATATTCAAATTTTCTAGTAAGTCCTTTTTTTTTTGCCAAGTTATTACAAAAAGATGGTATACATTAAATAAATATGATACAAAGCATCATAAGCCTCTCTATATATGTAGGGTGGCAAAGGAAATAAAGACTGTATTTGCATGCATAGTATATCTCTGTATTGCATATTTCATATAATAAGGCATAAGGCATAAGGCTATTATGTGTTGGTTTGGTGTTTGTGCAAATTGTGACAGGTTTTCTGCTGTATCAATATTTTTGTTTGTGTCATCTTCTACTTTTAAGGAAGCAGATATGGTGTTCTCTTCTGTATGCTTGCTCTTTTCTGCTCTTTATTTCATGGGAGTAGCGGCTCTGGCTATTAGTCAGATTAGAATTTGAGTGTTTAATTTGTGGTCATTTATGTTGTAGTTTATTGATCTTTGGGTGTCGAGGAGTCAAATAACATGCATTTGAGTTTCTTTTTGTTTTTATAGCTGATGTTTACTAGTCTTCTTTTAGACTTTGGTCTTCTGTGTTTTGGATGTTTTTTTGTGGGAAGTAGTTGGGCTTGTTTGATATATTTAATTTTAAAAAGGGGTTTCTTCATCATTTGAGTATTTTCCAAGTGATTTTTTCCTCACATCAATATATATATATATATATAATCTCAACCATTAATTATAATACATCTAATCGTTAAAACATATTTAATTAATTTTATTTAAACATTGCCTTATTAAAATTAAACTAATTAAATTGTATTTCCTATTTAAGACATACATACATATAATTTTTAACTAAAATATAAATGCATTGCACAATCTTTAGCATTAATATATTAAAATTTAACATTTTTATTGTTTAAAGTTAATACATAATTTGTAATATAAGTAGTACGGGGTTTATATATATTATAAGATCCCATGGTTTTTCTTATAATATATATAAACCCCCTGATGAGAATACGACACACGGTTGTGTCTCTGAACAACACGCCCATGTAATTGCCCGTGTTTGAGTGTATCGGCGTCATGAATTTACACGCTTAGCAACACATCCGTGTATGAGTTCGTGCATGATTGGCAGAGTTTTGACAGACTTGCACATGGCTTAGTGCAAGGCCGTGTAGGTTACTGTGTCACAATTAGGAGGATTTTACCGAATTTCAACATGCCCATGCTTGTATAGCACACCACCATATTTCGTAGCTGATTAAGAAATTTAAATTTTAATAAGTTATTTTATTTGTTTTGGATTCTATTTATTTATTCCTATTTTAGCTTTTATTTCCTAGACTATAAATATTTACGTTAAGGTTTGTGAATTTTAACTATTCAATTATTATCAATTAAACAGGCTTTTGGCTTATTTCTTTTGTCTGGATTGAGAATTAATCTCTGGATTGAGATTGTCTGTTCTTTTTAATAATCAACGTGTTTGATTATCGCACTATATATTGCGTCAGGTGGTATCAGAATAGGTTTTTCCTAATCAGTGGCTCATACTGATTGTGGTAATGATGGCAACCAATCCTAAGATGGTGATCAGGGATTGCAAGCTATTTGGAGAGCAATAGACGAATAATGACAATCAACTTTAAACATAACCCAGCTATTGGAAGCAATGAAAACTCAATTGCAGGCGGTGTTGAGGGTTAATAAATAAGGGCCTAGGAACGATGATGGCGAAGAAGGCAGAGGATTCCACCCTGTCAGACCCATTGTACCACCTATTCTTAATAATCAGAGGAGGCCAGCCATGGGATATAATGATACTTTTGATGATGTGGCTAACTTCAGAGGGATGGCACGTGCACATGGAGGATTTGGTGGCAGACAATAATGGCAACCAAACTACAAAGGGGATGATGAGTATAAACTAAAGGTAAATATTCCTAACTTCAGTGGGGATCTGGATATAGAGCATTTTCTTGATTGGTTGACTGAAGTAGATAGTTATTTGATTATGCTGAGTTACCCGAGGATAGAAAAGTGAAATTTGTTGCCTATTGGTTGAAAGTAGGAGCTTTAGTTTAGTGGAAAAGGTTAAGAGAGACTAGGATGAGAGAGAGTCGTGGTTAGGTTCAGACTTAAAGGAGGATGAGACAATTATTGCGAGGTAGATTTTTACCTCCAGACCACGAACAATATCTTTTTCAAGCTTATTAAAGATGTATTCAGGGCACGAGGAGTGTGAATGAGTATACTGCAGAATTTATGTGATTGACGGCAAGGAACCAATTGTCAAAAAGTGAAAACTAATAGGCAGCAAGGTATTTAAGTGGATTGAAATTGACTCCTTGAATAAGATCAGGGTGCAGATGGTTTTCAGTATACAGGAGGCAAAAAATTTAGCCATGAAGTTTGAATCACTTATTTAGAAGCAAATCCAGACTGCTAATTACAGACAGTATGGCAGAGAAGAAAATAAAGCTACATTTGATAAGGATGAGGTGCCTTAAACTAGTAGTGTAGAGACTACCAATATGGGTATAGGGAAAGGCAAAGGTATAATAGTGGAAAAGAATGACACTATAGCTCCTACTAAAAATGCCAACCCCTATACCAAACCTTTTGGCATTAAGTGCTATAGGTCTGGAGAGATGGGGCATCGTTCGAATGAGTGTCCAAAGAGGAAGGCTATGAATGTGGTAGAGAAGGAGGATAATGAAACTGATGATGAGGTGTGTAGACCTGATGGAGATGATGATAACTGTGATTATGATGACCATGATGAGTATGCATATATGGTGAGGAAACTCATATTATCACCATAGAGTGTGGATGATACTCAACGCCACAAGCTCTTTCACACTAGATGCACCGTGCAAAGGAGTTTATTTGCTCTCATCATTGATAGTGGCAGTCAAGAGAACATTATAGGGAAAGACATGGTGGAGAAACTGAAGCTAGCAACTGAAGCACATCCTAATCCATACACCATTGGATGGATTAATGAGGTGGGAGGCATCAAGGTGATAGAGGATTGTAAGGTACCTTTCTCCATTAGTAAATACTATGATGCAGTTTATTATAATGTAGTTGATATGGATGCTTGTCATATACTGTTTGGGCATCATTGGCAATATGATGTGGATGCTAAGCACTTGGGTAGGAAGAATGTGTATCAGTTAGAAAAAGGGGGTGTGAGATATACTTTAGTGCCATTTACTAGAAAGAACCAACCCAAGACTTCTGAAGTGGAGGGAAGGAACTTTCTAACTATTGTACGTAAACCAACTACATTTGTTGGAGAGTGCAAGGAGACACGTGAGGTTCATTTGTTAGTAGTGAAAGAAGAGGCAGGTAGTGGAGAATTAGAGGGACATCCAATTCTAGTGGAGGTATAGGAATTGTTGGAGGAGTTTGAGGATGTGGTGCCCGATGATTTACCTATGGGTTTACCTTCTATAAGAGATATACAATATTATATTGATTTGGTACCTGGTACTACTTTGCCTAATTTGCCTCATTACAGAATGAGATTTTGAGGGAGAAGGTGGAGGAATTATTGAGTAAAGGACATATATAGGCTAGTTTAAGTCTATGTGCAATTCCAACATTATTGACACCAAAGAAAGATGGGAGTTGGCGAATGCGTGTGGATAGTAAAGCCATTAACAAGATTACCATTAGGTATAAGTTTCCCATTCCAAGGCTCGATGACATGTTAGATCAGTTGAGTGGGGCCGTGGTGTTCAGTAAAATGGATTTGAGGAGTGGCTACTATTAGATCAGAATCTATTCAGAAGATAAGTGGAAAATAACATTCAAGACAAAGGATGGGTTATTTAAGTGGCTAGTCATGCCTTTCGGTCTCACCAATGCTCCAAACACTTTCATGCGACTTATGAATCAAGTATTACAACCTTTCTTGGGTAGATTTATGGTGATTTATTTTGATAATATCTTAATTCATAGTAAGTCTAAAGGGGAACATGTAGAGTATTTTAAAGAGGTGTTTAGGGTGTTGAGGGAAAATAAACTATATGCTAATTTAAAAAAGTGTGATTTTATGCAAGATAGTTTATTATTTTTTGGATATGTTATGAGTAGTGATGGAATTAAAGTGGATGAGGCTAAGGTTAAAGCTATTAGAGAGTGGCCTACTCCAAAGAGTATGAGTGATGTGAAGAGTCTTCATGGGTTGGCAACTTTCAAGAGGAGATTCATTAAATATTTCAGTAGTATTGTTGCACCTATTACTAAATGTTTAAAGAAGGGTAAATTTTAGTGGGGTGAGGAGCAAGAGAGTAGTTTTACTTTAATCAAGGAGAAATTGAGTAAAACACCTGTATTAGCATTGCTTGATTTTGAGAAGTTATTTAAGGTGGGGTGTGATACTAATAGTGTAGGTGTTGGGGTTATTTTATCCCAAGAGAATAGGCCAATAGCTTTCTTTAGGAGAAATTGAGTGAGCCTAAAAGAAAACGGGCTACTTATGATAAGGAGTTTTATATTGTTGTGAGGGCTTTGAAAACATGGGAACATTATCTTATTACTAAGAAGTTTATTTTGTATAATGATCATCAAGCTTTAAAGTATTTGAGCACCTAAAAGCAAATTAGGAGTGATATGCATGCTAGGTGGTCAGCTTACATTGAGAAATTTCCTTATAAGCTTGTTCATAAGTCGGGGTAGCATAATAGGGTGGCGAATGCTTTGAGTAGATGTATGGCCTTGATGAGGACTCTTAGTTGGGAGATAGTAGGTTTTGAAGTATTGAAAGAGTTATATGTAGATGATGATGATTTCAGCAAGGTGTGGGCTAGTTGTGTGCATAAACGGCCTTGTGATGATTTCTACATTCATGATGGTTTTCTCATGAAGAGTGGGAAACTGTGTGTTCCTTGCGCATCTCTTTGTAAGAAGCTCATTCGGGATTTACATGGTGGTGGTTTAGTGAGTCATCTTAGTAGGGACAAGATAATTGAGGCTATGAATGAGAGTACTATTGGCCTAAGTTGAGGAGGGATATCACTAACCTAGTGGCTAGGTGTTATGTGTGTCAGATGGCCAAGGGGCAGACTTATAATACAAGATTATACATGCCATTGCCAATTCCTTATGCTATTTGGGATGATCTTTTGATGGACTTTGTGTTAGGTTTACCGTGAACTCAATGAGGTTTGGATTCTGTGTTTGTTGTGGTGTATAGGTTCTCCAAGATGGCATATTTCTTGCCATGTAAAAAGATTGTAGATGCATCCTCTATAGCCAAACTATTCTTTAGGGAGGTTGTGAGATTGCATGACTACCAAAGAGTATCACTTCTTATCATAATTCTAAGTTCCTTAGCCATTTTTGGATGACACTTTGGAAGATGTTTGATTCTTCTTTGAATTTTAGTAGTACAACACATCCATAGATACATGGACAGACAGAGGTAGTGAACAAGATGTTGGGTAATCTGATTCAGAGCATTTGCATGGATAGACCTAAACAGTGGGACTTTGCTATAGCATAAGCAGAGTTTTCCTACAATAATATAGTTCATAGTGCTACAGGTAGATCTTCATTCTTTGTTGTGTATATGAAATGTCCTAACCATGCTTTGGATTTAGTAAAGCTTCCAAAGGTGTCGAGTATTAGTGTGGTGGCTAGTGACTTGGCAAAGTAGGTTCAAAAGGTGCAAGCGGATGTTAGAAATAAGCTTGAGCAAGCTAATGCTAAGTATAAGACTGAGGCGGACAAACATAGGCATTTCAAGGTCTTTGATATTGTAGATGAGGTTATGGTGTTTATTAGCAAAGGAAAGATGCACGGTGGACATAGTAAGCTGTAACAGCATAAATATGGGCCTTACAAGGTAGTTTGGAAGATTAATGACAATGCTTATATTATTAATTTACCGGTATGGATGGGAATCTCGAAGACTTTTAATGTTGCAGACATTACCTTATTTCAGCAAGATATGAGCCTTAGGTATCTAGAAAGTCACTCAAGGTTGAGTTTTTTGCTAGTGGAGGTGAATGATGAGGACACGACACACGGATGTGTCTCTGAACAACACACTCGTGTGACCAATGCTCGAGATGGACAGTAGCGAATACGGTTTGACGACACGCCTGTGTAACGGCCCGTGTTTGAGTGTATCGGTATTATGGATTTACATGCTTAGCAATACGTCCGTGTATGAGTTCATGCATGATTGGCAGAGTTTTAGTAGACTTGTACATGACTTGGTGCATGGCCGTGTAGGTGACCGTGTTGCAATTGGGAGGATTTTACCAAATTTCAACACGCCCGTATTTGTATGGCACACGGCCGTATTTCGTAGCTAAGTAAGAAATTCAAATTTTATAAGTTATTTTGTTTATTTTGGATTCTATTTATTTATTTCTATTTTAGCCTTTATTTCCTAGACTATAAATATTTATGTTAGGGTTTGTGGATTTTAACTATTCAATTATTATCAATTAAACAGGATTTTGACTTATTTCTTTTCTCTGGATTGAGAATTAATCTCTGGATAGAGATTGTTTGTTCTTTCTAATAATCAACGTGTTTAATTATTGCGCTACACGCTGCATCACCCCCACTACTTATATTATAAATTATGTATTAACTTCAATATTTAGCATAATAGTGGTGATCATAATTGTCAGTTTGCTTGCACAATGCTCTATTAGAGCAGCCTAGATTACAACAAACACAACATTTTCATTAGTTTTAAGATTGTCATTATGGATACATTGTTTTACCCGACCCACGAAGTAAAAGCCGAGTCATGAAAATGACAAGTAAGTTTAGCTCAGTAAAGGAATTAAATTCTGCCCCACTTGAGAGAAGCACAGCACACACAATTGAACCAAAATCCATTAGAGCCCAAATAGTTCACAGCCTAACAAACCAAGCCTAAATGGTCTTCAGCCGGCCCACAAAATAAAGAAGCCCGAGGAGCCTATTCTATAGAGGCATCGCCTCTCTGTATTTTTTTTAACTAAAGAGGCGGCACCTAATCGGTGAGGCGCTTCCTCTGTGGTTCAAACAAAAAAAAATATATTTATTGCTGCCATTAATATAAAACATGGGATTCCTCCACGTTATGTAACTCCTCTTCCATGTTTATGGGAGAGGAAGTAGAAGAAGGTAGAGGTTTAAAGAGGCTAAAAACCTCTATAAATATAGAGATAATCTGTATCAAAAGAGAGGAGAATGAGGGGAGGAAAAAATTAAAAAAAATCTCAGAAAAAGAAAAAAAAAAGAAGATCAATTGAAGGAATTTCAAAAGAGGAGGCCAAAATTTAATTCGTGTTGTGGTGTGGTTCAGAATCAAACTCTGAGGGCCAAACTATTTTCAGTAAATTATTATCTTATTTTGTTCATTTAATTCTAATTTAATATTCTGCCAATAGTTACAGAGGCAATGCCTCTTAGTAGAGGCGGCGCCCCTATGAATTTCTTAAATTTAATTTTTTGACCTTCCATATCCTGAAGAGGCGACGCCTCTACAGCACAGAGGTGCCGCTTTTGTGGCTAAAGGGGCCACCTCTGTGCTTTTTGGACTATTCCAGACATCAGTTTAGGGCTTATTTTCATTTTTAATTTATTTTGACTATTTGTGATTTTGAATACTAACTTTTTATTTTTATAGGTTTTACTTTTGGGGCAGCTAATTGTGATTTCTTTTTATAGATTAGAATTATTAATGGTCTAGTGGCTACTAAATGAAGATTTAGATTTTAATTTATTTTCTGTTTAATGGCATGAAAAATGATGTAATCTTTTCTCCTTGCCCTATTTCTTTATTGTTATTTTATGATTGTGAATGGTGTATGAGTGGATGGTAGAATCAGGACTAAATTGTATAAAAATGGACTAACTTAACAAAATTGGACTAAATTATAAAATTTAGAATTTATTTGGATTAAACAGCCATTTGTATGTAATTAAGGAATAATTGAATAGTTAAAAATAATAAAACACAAAACATAAACGGAGGTTGATCGCAAGATCGGGTGTGCCATTTAAAAGCTCATACCCAGTTTTTAGACCCAATCTGTGAGGACAGATACTGGACTCCCTCCGTGGGATCCAATTTCTGTAAAAGTGTCCTAAATTTTACCTAGGTGGCGACTCCATTCTCCAATCAAGGTCCGTCAAAAGGTCCAAAGTTGTATTCCTAGTGAGTCCTGAGTGTAGCACCCTCAAGTACCACATATACGTGCCCACAATATTAATCATAAACTAAGCATAGGAAAATCCATATTCTAGCGCTTATATAAAATAATGTTTGAATACAACATCAAGCATAAATGATAGCAATATCTAATTAAGTATACACCGGACTCGCCACTAGCCTACCTGATATTTTCTATTACATGCAGACATCAACTCAACTTATTACTTATCCTGAAAAAGGAAAATAATTGTAAATGAATGAGTTTGCAACTTAGTAAGTAGCAACTAATATAATTAAACAATATTTCTCAAGAACTAATTACCGAGAGTTAATTAAAATAACTAAAAATAGACTACACGGGCATATCTCTCCCCGTGTACGCCCGTGTAGTCTGCTAATCAAAAACTTCCATCGAGACATGACCATGAACACGGCCATATGCCTGCCTCAAAGCCCACTGGCAATCGCTAGTGTCTGCTCATAGCCAAATTTTTTTTTCGAGCTACACACTCATCCAATCCCACGACCTGAGACACTTCCATGTCTCGACCCTGTTTTCGCAACCTGATAATCTAATTCATAATAAATCGTATAGCACATAACCATTCTTTAATGTACTATCATTTTAATCCCAAATAAACTTGTCTCATTTACATAAACCAATCTTATACAACAAGTATACCAAACATATACTAAAACATACTTATATACACAAAGTATATCAAATGAACTTATGCTCATATCTTATTCTTTCAAAAGTCAATTCTCACATTTATATATATATATATATCACCCCAACTAAACATTTATAAGCAAATATGAATACAAAACACATCATAACTCACATTCGGTATCCGGCCGGAACCAAGATCATATGATTCCTCACACAAAGCTCACTTCTGTTTTATTCCTCATATTTTTCACATTTTTTTTCACACAAATGGCCACTTTCTGAGACTCTCTACCCAGCTCAGTCTCAAATCTTACAATCACATTTTTATTTTGGATAGCTATTCGCCCAGCTCAGCTTTCCTATTTCTCACAATATATATATCATGTGGCCACTTCTGAGACTCTCTGCCCAGCTCAGTCTCAGTTCTCACAATTAGTGGAGACTCTCTGCCCAGCTCAGCCCCACCATCACACGTATTCCTCACATTAATCAATATTTATACCACATTCAATCTCAATCAATATTCTCACAATCAATACATATATCATTTCACACCATTTTCAATAAACATATTATATCACAATTCACCATTCTTTCCATAATACATTTTAATCCATGCCATATCGAATGGTTTGCACAATCCACATAATAATACCACTATCATATATAAAAGAGAATCAATATATATAAACATTATATTAAACTCACATGGTATTTAATTAGTAATCCACTTGTAGCATACTTATACCATCATCAACATTTCATATCACAACCAATAGATCATAACTCATCCATTGCATACAAGGCTTTATCATAAGAACCTAATAACAAAAGCATAATTTACGAGAAATCTACCGAAAATTTGATAGAACCTCCCCTAAAATATAGACATCTCCCTACTAAAGTAGGGCCAATCCTGCAATTAAAAAACTACACTTCTATAAACAATCTCAATTGGGGCTCAGTTATCTACCACACTACAATTAAATTTAACTGAGCATCGCAAGTATACTATTATTGATAATACATGAGCATTGCCAAGATCACAATGCATTCAAATTAATCTTCACATCATGTATATTTTTCACATATAATGTTCAATCTTCATACACATATTACACCTTCACATAAACATAGTATGCCATTAATAATTCTAAAGAGCACAACTAATTTAATCCATTATATATGAAGAATTACGTAATTATTCAACTAAAAAAGATAATATATATATATATATATATCATTATAACTTTAGTACATAAAAGAATACATAAAAGAAACCAATATAAAATTTATTAGTAACTACTTACCAAAGGTGCTTCCCAACTTTAAATAAGATGAGTTTCTCTAGTTGATTATATCCTCCTTGTCCTTTGAAACTGCTACACATAGTCATGAATCAAACACACATACAATTCATCATTCTTGCACTTTAACTCAATTAGTGCAATTTATCACCTCAATATGATATACCCTAAAATCATGCACATAAATCCTTTGGCTCCCATTTTAATGCAAAAGCTAGGATTATAAGTATATTTTAATTTCCAATTAGAATTACTCAATTTGGATGTATATAAAATAAATTATAAATTTTTAACTGAAATTGGGTCACACAGATAATTAGAGTGACCAATAAAATGTGTAGCTCTGTTAAACCCTCTTAAAGGCAGAATCGGCTCAACATCAAAATATAAGAGTTATAGAGAACTCCTTAAATTTTGTAGAACATCAAAACTTGATTAATTTGGAGTCTTAAAACTCTAGATATTATCATATAATAAAATTCACAAACCAGCCTATATACTGCTGCTAGCATGTTTGATGCATGAAATTCATAATGCTCTCAAAAATCATAGACACATCCTATGATCACCAAACTCTTACAGAGCTACATATATGAGTCTACTATCAATTTTAATTAGAATTACTCAAATTAGACATGTATAAAATTATTTATGGATTTTTGAATCCATTCAAGTAGAACAGGGCCATCAGTATAAGCATTAAAATGTTGACTCTTGTTAGACCCTTCTAACAATAGATTCTGCCAAAGCTCAAAATATAAAAGTTGTAGAGAAATCTCTTAAGTTTTTAGAGCCTCTAACTATGCTTAAATCAGAATTCTATAGCTAAAGTTATGGTAGAAATACTAAGACTGAAAAACAGAGGAAATAGAACCCAAATTCACCAAAATCAAAGCTCAACTTAAATTAACACAAACATATATAAAAATTACCAATTGATGCTCCAATCAATTAATGACCTCCTAAAGATTCCTAAAACCCTTGTTTGCTAACTTGTGCAAGATTACAATTTCTAAAAAACCTACCAATAATTCACTCTTCTTCTCTCTTTCTAATCTCTACAATCTCTACACCATTACATACACACATATATACATATACAACCACCAATCACAATTCACCATTTGCCCCCCCTAAAGTCTCCCATACTATTAATGCATAATTATCACTAAAATAATAATAATAATCTAGATATTTATGGTAATATATTACCATAATATCTTATTGACTCCTTAATAAAATGGAATAATTACACAATAACCCATAACTTTCTAATGTGATAAATTACTCTCATGTTTTCTTACAATTAGGTCCCTCTCTACAACATATATTCATACCCATACTTAAATGAAATCCATTTCTCTACTCTACATTAATGGAAAGCATGATGCATGTAACACGCATCTAAGATGCAGTGCTACACTGAGCTCGCATAGTACCGTGGTCGCTAAATACTTGGGCGAGTGCTGAACCCCACCGCCTACAGTCATCTACGCCTAGTATGCAATCTCCTAACTCATTAGTGCAGCATCTTGAATCTTGCTGGCCAACTATTTTGTTGAAAATTTGGAGCATTTTATAAATAATTATAGTTTGTGGTAAATATAAAAATAATTAGCTAATTTATGTTAAAAATGGCAACTTTTATATGACATGTAACATGTATAATTTTTTATCATATAAATTAATATTTTCTTTTCTCTTGGGGACATAAAAAGAACATACGAACAATTTTAAAAATGTTTTTTTTTTACTTTTTTATTATTAAGGCGCATTTAATTTAGCTGATTGGAGCAGTTGATAAAAATTTGGTGTTTAAAAGTTCAAAAAAATATGTTAGTAAAATTTAGTAATTAGCAGTTGATAGCTTATTGATTCCCAATCAGCTGATGATTCTATCAGTTCTGATTTCTAGTTTTTTTTAAACTGCTCACTATAATCTTTTTTATTTTAACAAAACTAACCTTTCGTCAAAGATGGCATTCTTCATTTTTTCCTTTTTGAACCCAAAAACTCTTAACTATCCACATAAAGTATAACCGACTATATTAATTAATAATTAGGTTTGTTATCAACAAAAAAATTTAAATATTTGTAACCTTTTTATAATTTTATTTAAATTTTTAATTTTGATAAAATATTTCAATTTAATTAATCATTAGTCATTTACTTGAAATTATTATTTAGTCAAAATTAATTAAAAATATTTATATGACATTTAATAAAATATTAGATTTATTCTATTTGATAATAAATTTATAATGGTACATTGGTATAAAAAATTTAATTTTTTATAAATTTTGATAATTTTATTACAACTTTCAAATATTAATAAAATATTTAAATTTAGCCAATTTAATTCATTTTAATGAAAATAATTATTTATTTAAAATTGAATAAAAAATGACACAAAGAAAAAATTAAATTTATCATTGATAAAGTGTTAAATTTAAAATAGTAACTAGTCGTTTATCCGCACATTGCGCGGACTACATATAATATATATATATATATATATATATATATATATTGAAATAAATAATTAAATAATTTTAATAAATTATACATTATAAATTAATTAAATAATTTATAATAGTATAAACTTTAAAAATTATAGTATAATAATTTTATTTGATTATTTTTATTTAAAAATAATAATTAAATAAAAAACACTCAAATCTAAATACCCAATAGTGATAAACACACACGTAAATATTTACACATAAAATGATCAAAATTAAAATTGAAAGATATATAGGATCTAAGTTCACACCAAAAGCTAATAATAACACTAATTTTTAGGATCACCGAACACTGAAAAAACAAAATTTAAAAGCATCCATCAAAAATAAAATAAAAGGGGATTAATGGTTACCTTTTTGAGTGATTGACTATATGGGAGGCATAACCCATGGTTGTTTTCTTCAATATAATTAATGAAAGAAAAAAATAAATCGAATGACAAAAAAATAGGAGACCCAATAATAATAAGAAAGTGAGATAATGAAGAGAAATTTGAGTAATTTGAGGTGGAATGAATTTAGAATACTAATAGATTAGTATTGAGGATATATATAATAGTATTTTATTTTAATTATAATACTTAGAATGATTTATATATATATATTTATAGAAAAAATTGTGAATTTTAAGAATTTAACGCATAAGTTTTTATGGGTGAACGCTAAAATATGGAGAGAGAGACTTATCATGTAACACTCGTATTTTAGAAGTATTGTTCATGCATATTATTTTTATGACACGTGGAGTAGAGTTATGGATTGCATCTAAGAGTGGTTATGTGCATGTTGGTAGAGAGGGGTATAATTGCTAAGAAAGTTTGGAGTTATTTGTCAAAATAGAAAGTTTTGGATTATTGTATAATAATCCAAGGTCATTAAGGGTGTGTAGACATTTGGTGTGATATTTATGTATTATTTTATTAAGAGATAATTGTTGATAATAAT
>CATIWO010640232.1:0-15714 GCA_949673435.1 Macaranga tanarius
TTTAAATAACGTGGTTTCTTTTTCATCTTTTTCTTAGTTTTAATTTGAGATGAATTCAGTATCTACAAAAAAGGATATCCAAATTTGGACATTTTGTTCTTCTGGGTTTTGTTTCATTATTTCAGTTCATTCTTGTTTTCAGTTACCTTTCTTCCTTTCTTATTTTTTTTATCATTATTTTATTTTCATCATTGATTCAGATAGACAATCAAAGCTAAATTATATTTCTGAACAATAAAGAAAATCAATGCAATTCAAATATATATATATATATATATATATTATTTTCTTTTGATTGAGTTCTAATTAAGTTCTTGGTTTCTTTCTTCTAATTCTTTTGTTTGTGGGTTTTTTTTCTTAATTATATCATTCTTGTATTTTTTTTTTATGTGTGTGAATTATATAGATGATTGTATAAGAGAACTGTTGTTTTGTTTGATGGCTGAATTTAAGAGATGGGATTAAAAAGAAAAAAATAGTTCTCTATATTTTTTTTTGTTTTTGTTTTATTTAATTTTGTTAATAGAATCCTATATGGCATCCACACATGACATGACAACCAAACATTGCAAGAGTTCAGCTGACATCATTACCCGCATTAGCATTTTTATACCACATAGGCACTTTCTGTTAGAGATAACGAAGTAGGACTAATGAGTAATTTTTTAATTTCTTACTGAACTCAATTGTAAAAAATAAAAGTTATAAGACTAAATTGGAAACTCAGCATAACTAATAGAACTGAATTTGTTATTATCCTACTTAAAATGATTTAGTACTATGTACTTTAAAATAAAATATTCAAAAATTTTAATATTTTTAACATTAAAAATTTATATTTTATATAAGTAAAATCATAACTAATTTTAAATAAAAATTATAAAATAAAAATAATTTATATCTAACATAAATATTAATTTTTGAAAAATACATCTTAATATATTATTTTTTAAAATTGATATTTAGTAGGTATTTTAATATATAATGTGACACCCCTCCCCACTGGCACCCACGTTAGACAGATTTACGACCTGCACTGTCCATCACGGCGTAATAACGTGGAAAGGTATCACTTCTAAGAAAGAGCCTAAGAAACTATCCAGATTTACTGGTTTAATAGACGGGTTAATAACATGTATATCACTTGAATTATATCTTAATATTATTTACTGAGGTTATTTGCTTAATAACAATACAAAATAATATATAATATTTTCCATACATTACAAGAATAGATATCAAGATTATACGTATATGATCTAATTAATAAAACACTGATACTGATGAACATAATATACATACATATACAAATAATATACAAGATCAGTGTTCAGCAGCAAGGGGAAACACTAGAGAAAAAGGGCTAATAAAAATATATACAACATAATACATCAGAAGGATCAAAGCCCTATCAAATCCCTATAAAAAAGTAGTCTAGCTACCCTCGGATGTGCTACCCTCATATTTACCAAAAAATAGTAGCAATAAATCATAAAGCTCAACCTTTTACTGGCAAAAAAAGCATAACGTTAGCAGCGTTTGTAACAGTTAAGTCCAAGTCATAGTGACCCAGACTCCAACCTATATCTCATAGCAATGGAAATGACTGTCAGACAACCGTCTGAAAAGTCATTTCTAATCGTACTAGTGCGGTAGTCAGTGGCTAAGGGATCAACAAAAACTCGAAAAGAAAGCTCAACATCGGGATCATGTCTAATGTAGTATAAGACTATTGTCTCGTCTCCATGTACATCTAAGGTCTGGGCTACCCACATGATAGTTATTATTCTATACAGGTATGTACAATAGCTAAGCTGAAAACAAAACAATTTTACAAAAAGAGAGTGGTGAGTAATTCAATATGAAACACCCAGTGAATAAAATAAATAATACACTCCCGATAACTTAAATAATAACATTCCAAATAACAATGAAATAATATAAAATCAATCAATAATAACAGTTATACGATAACTGTAAATCAAAAGTCAACAATGAATAATCAAATCATATAAACCAAATCACATTTGATTCCTTTAAATAATATAACCAAATCATAAATAACTCTTTATAACCGTATATAATCAGATTGCTATCAATGTGGTGGTACCAACCAGCACATTGAAGGTTCGGGTCAGGTATGCATACCAATTATAAATCACATAAAGTAGCCTAAAAGGTTTATCACTGCATCCCGGATACAAGAAATAACATGAGTCGCTGTGCCCCGGACACAGTCTTACATCTCATTGAATCCTACCATACCCCGAGTATGGTCTTACTGCAATCCTTAAATATTCAATTACTCAAAATCATTCAAATAATCATAAATTCTCAATCAATCTTGGTCACAGCCAAGCAAAACTCTATAAATATATCTCAGTATTTAAATTCAGTTCAGAAAACACGTTTTTCTTTCAAAACAGACTGAGGCATTTCTCAAAATCACACAGAGGCGCCGCCTGATCAGCGGAGGGGCGCCACTTTTAGCCATAGAGGTGCCGCCTCTGTGCCTCATAGGCGTCGCCTTCTTCAGGTTGAGGCGTCGCCTCCCTTCTCCACCAACGTATAGAAATTTCAAAATTTCAAAATGAAGCCGATTCAAACCAAGTTCAACCAAACATCCAAAAATTTATTCAAACCAATGAATCAATAAAAGAAAACTATGGGGTTTTGAAGAAGGAAATCCACTCACTTACGTTGTTATTTCCTCCTACACCCGTGAGCCTTTATCTGTTCTAACGTTACGCCGGAAATCAACTTTGTAAACTAGAGCTTCCTTCAAATTTTCTTTTCTCTACTTTGCCTTGTCTTTGTTTTCAATTGTCTGGTACCAAATGGTATCAGACCTCCCTTGCCCTTGCTTTGCCTTGCAGAGGATGGGTGAGTCATCCTCACCTGTCCTCTGCAAGCTGCACGTCTCAGGCAATCATTTCATTCATTTTTTTTGATTTGAGGAATTTGGGTGGTTGTTGCCCAATTTCTTTTAATCCCCGAACTTAATTGTTTTCAATTAAATCATTCAATCAAACTTCTTTTCTATACAATTTAGTCCTAATTAAATATAGTATTAAATATTCAGGAACGGACCCGACATATAAAATATCATTTAATTGATTATATTTAATTATAATTTAGTTACATACTCAACACAATAATAATTATATATAATGTATTGTATTTTTTAATTAATATAAAAATTATTTATTTGATCACAGATTATACATAAATATATATATATACACAATCAGTACTAGTTTCATTTATTGACTTGGAGGTTTACAAAAAATTCAACAACTGTAACAACATATTTATTCAATATTCAATATATTTAATAACTACAATAATTTGATTTAAAATAAAATTTCATTTTATTTTACTAGGATAAAAATAAAATTTATAATTTTAAATATAATGGATTTACCTTTTTTTTTTTTTTTTTTTTTTTTGTTGTTGAGGAGATAGATTAAGCATTTTTTTAAGAGGAAAAAAAAATTACAAAAGGTCTCCATAACTACATAAACTCACACTCTTCTCGGCCCGCCTCCACACCTCAAAACCCTTTCTCTTCGTCACTGCGTTCTCGCTCTGAAACTTTTTTTTTTTTTTCGAATTTTTTTTCTCTCAAAAATATCCAATGGAAGACGACGACGATTTCGGAGATCTCTACACCGACGTGGTCCTCCCCTTCTCTTCTTCTCTATCCTCTGCTCCGCCGCATCAACCTCCCTCTGCTGCACCTCCAACATCTGTTCACCGTTCGATTGATCTCAATATTCACAACGACGACGACGAGGACCAAGACGACGAGATCCTAATCGCCGCCAAGAATTCTGATAATAATAATAGTATTAACAATAATACTATCAATAACAATAATAATATCAGTAATTCAGCTAGGGTTTTGAGTTCTTCGCTTGATGTGAAATTACCAAATAATCCTCCTTCAATTGAAAGAGATTCAGTTGATTTTCAATCAGATAAACAGGAAAAAGATATCAATTTCGATATCGAGGAGGAGGAGGAGGAGGATAATTCAGGTCCGGTAATTCCGGGACTCGATGTTGCTGACGTGGCTGATGATGATGTATCCAAGAAGAGGAATGAAGAAGCTTACGTGGCAGGCGGCGGCGGTGATTGGGAGGAGGAGGAGGAAGAAAGTGATAGCGAGGATGATCTGCAGATTGTGTTGAATGATAATGGGCCTATGGTGATGGATAGAGGAGGGATGATGGGGGATGGAGAGGATGATGATGACGATGATGATGATGAGGATGCGCTTGTGATTGTGGCTGATGGAGATGCAAATCAAGCCATGATGGAGGAACAGGAGTGGGGTTCAGGAGAAGATGCGGCGGCGGCTACAGCTACTGGAGGTGAAGGTGAGAGGAAGGAAGGTGGTGGTGAGGCAGCTGGAAAAGGAGGGAGCGCAATTGCAGGGCCTAAGATTGGGTATAGCGGCCATGTTTATCATCATCATTCGTTTCATTCTCAGTTTAAGGTCAGTTGTTATAATATTAAGTTTTTGAATAAAGAAAGAAAGGGAATGAAAAGAAAAGAAAAGAAATTTAGTGATATTTATACTTCAAGTGGGGATTTTGTGTTTTCCCCAGGTGTAATTGTTGTACATATATGAGATGTCTTACAATTATTGTTTTTAGTAATGTATGTTTACTTGAAAAAAGTTGAATGAGAAAAGATAAATCTTTACTTGATGCTTATGAATTGTTATCCTATATGTAGCAACTGTGAATGTTTCCAACTCACTATGAACTTTCTCAATTTTCTAAACATTGCAAAGCCATTAGGTGCTTAATTTTCACACACCATGAAGTTGTTTGTTCTCTTTCCTGTGTGGTTGATGCTTTTCTAACTCAGGTTTCTGAACTTTTTTGTGAATGCTGCACATACCACTAAAAAGGAAGCAAATTAAATCCCTTCGGCAGTTACGTGAAACCAATCTCTTAAGGTCATTTTCAGTTGTAATTAGACAATATGAGTAGCTCAAAGGCTGTTCTAGTCATAAATTCTTGTACTCTGCTGCTCTTGGCTTTGTATAGTTGCTGAAAAGTAGATGCAACCGATGATGGCAGCCACACAGAGATCTACATTTATTCGTCTTTGATGTCAGTGAGATATGTTGCTGGACTGCTTACCCTAGTCATATATGATATGTGGGTAACCGAAGCATTGATATAAGTGTAAAGTTGAAACCTCGTAAGGTCAAGAATGGCAATGAAGATATGTATGCAATCAATCACAGAAATTGTTGTATCAGGGCATCACTGTTGATGATGTGAATGAATCAATTAAAAGGATAGGATGTAATGTTATCATGTTTGGTTTTTACCAACTGTATATATGTCCCATGCACATTTGACACCAATGCTAGCAAAAGTATACCGCTGCAAGCTTTTGAGATAATCCTGGTTCTAAATAGGATGATTTGAAAGTGAGAAAATGACCTCCCATATCTGACCAGTTGAGCATTCTGTGGATTGGCTACTGTCAGATATTTCAGTATAAACAGAATGAGACAGAGGTGGCTGCTAGGGAGGCAGTAGTAGCACATGCAGTTGATACTTGTGACTTCTATGCATTTTTAGGCTGCCATTCTTTAATTTTCTGATCTTTCTTTCTGCTTTTGGCACATGTATGTATGTCTGTATTTGCATCATTTAGTCATGACCAGTAATACATGCTGATAATTTTGCAAACTAATGCTATAGTATATATGAATTACAGCTTGGTGGGCATTCTGTTAAACCAATGCAAAAATATTCGATGCACTCTGAAATTGCAATGAAAGGCAGTTGTTTGGTTTTTTTTTTTAAATTTTTTTAATTTTTTAATTTTTATCATTTGCTTCACACAAACACACACAAGTCGGTGTCAGTTAAATCCACTTTAACTGTGTTCATTTTACTTGGATAAAGTATATCTAAAATTTATCAAATGTCAAGTACACCATATGTTTGTTTGATATGTTCTGAAATCTGAATTAAATGGGGCCTATCTCCACTTATTGAGTTTTTTTTAATGAACTTTTAAATCCCTTTATAGTCATCGGTGTTAATGTGGATGTTCTGCTTTAATGTTTTTAATTATCTGTGCATCCATTTCAATCGTACATTTTCAGCCTCATTGCTATGCCTGTCTCTTTCTGCTAATAGTCTCGTGCACAATTAAAGGGACCATGTTGCAGAATATTGTTAATTTCCTTGGTCTTGTTCTGGCTACCTTCACTGCTAGCTTTTATTTGGTTTCCTGCTTGTCTTGTATTAATCCTGTTCCTTGATGAGTAATCCATGACCAGCTAACATGCGTAGTACTTGATACTCTTTATTATTGGCTCTTGATTTGGAATGCTTTGATTTATGCCTATACTGTCTTTTGCATGACGTGGAGCACTTAATTTAAAATGATATATGGTTTTGGAAGGTTATCTTGTTGTTTACCTTGAATTGGATAATAGTCTGGGTGTTAAGTTGTTTGTGCTTTGCTAAGCAGAACTAGCCATGTTCACTTTGCTTGCAGTTTTTCTGCATAAATAATCAAGTCTTGCTTTCATTTGGTGGAATTTTCTTATATTTTTCTTTTCCATGCTAACTTGATGGCTTATTTTCTGCTGGTATGCAGTATGTGAGACCTGGTGCAGCACCGATGCCTGGAGCCAGTACTGTAGGTCCTGGAGGAGCCCCAGGTCAAGTTCGACCTCCTATCAATGTTGCTTCTGTGGCTGGTCGTGGTAGGGGTGATTGGCGTCCAGCAGGAATGAAAAATGCTCCTTCATTGCAGAAGGGTTATCATCCTGGTTTTGGGATGCCATGGGGTAACATGGCAGGACGTGGCTTTGGTAGCGGACTGGATTTCACCCTTCCTTCACACAAGTACTATTTGCCTTCTTTATCATATAACATTGCTGTATTGTAATCACCTTGACTTGATCTGGCTTGTTGAGGTTTTCAACATCTTCAAGATTCTCAGTATTTAAGTATTGGTAGGATTAGTTAATGACTTTCATGATAGTAAGTTCAAGTAGGTAGCTTAAGGTTTTCAGTAGCCAGAAACTAAATGTTATAGCCTTACTTTTATATTTGACTGTCAAAATTGCTGAATTTGAATGCTATTTCAAAATGCAGCATCTTGTTATCTGCTTTTATAAGTACTTAATTTTCTAAGTATAAATTGCAATAACTGGGTGGTTGACATACACTGCAGCAGGATGTTTACTGGACAAGGTAAGCAAAGTTGCATTTGACAAGATTTAGATAGCAATATCTAGATTAGATTTTGGAGCTTAAAGGGTCCTGTATCACCTGTTAAGTTATAGTTTTCAAGTTTCAGCCATTGTTCCTCATTTCCTTTAATCTTCACAACTATGCAACTTTTGTTTCATTTTGAAAAATATTTTTGAAATTTCACAATTAGTGTATGCTAACTGAAAATTTGTTATCAACAATCCAAGAATTATAATTACAGGTAGCATGTCTCTTCAAATGGAGAAGTTTGGTTGAAATTTATTTTTAGGAATGGAAAAGAGAATATTTGGAATATGATTTATTTTCATGCATCATCTTGCTAACTTCCATTTGTAGTGCACAAGTTTAGTCATCAACCTCATCTGTTGAAGTATTCTTCAGATGAATTGGACATGAAAGATCAGGGAGAGTCTGGTTAGATCTGTTAGCGGCCTGAGGCTAGAAAGAGAAACTTCAACAATTGGGACCTTGGCTTGTTATTCGGTATCATATTTAACACCAGAAGCTTTTATTGCAAAAGGCCGAAAAAGGGAGGAGATATTAAGCGCTTGAGCATTATCTTACTTCCTGTGACTGAAAAGTAATGGATATGAGTTTGCCTAGGTTTCTTTAAATTTAAGTCTCAATTATAATCTGTGCAGTTGGTTTGGTCAATAAATAATAATTAGTATCTTGTGCTTTGTATTAAACATGTATTAGGAGATAGAATTTGCTCGGATTCAGGTTCTTTAATTAATGCCTTTTGCTATTAAATAGTTGAGTCAAAGTTGTGGTCCTTTTCATTTCTGTATTTAGTCTGTTTGCGCTGGCATGGCAGAAACTGAAAGAAGAGGGTTTGTAAGATCTCTTTTGTGCTGTGTTTGGTGCTGTATTCTTCTTTGTGCATTTATCAATGCATCATGGAGTATTGATCAAATGAATCTTAGAGTTTATTTTCTATATATTTTTTGCAGGACCATATTTGATGTTGACATTGATAGTTTTGAGGAAAAGCCATGGAAATATCCTGGCGTGGATGTATCAGACTTCTTCAACTTTGGTTTGAATGAGGACAGCTGGAAAGACTATTGCAAACAACTGGTAATTATGGTCATTTAACAATAGTGTCTATCAAGTTAGCAAATTCTTAAGAGAATGTGTTTTCAACTCAGGAACAACGCCGATTGGAGACTACCATGCAAAGCAAAATTCGTGTTTATGAGAGTGGACGAGCAGAGCAGGTAATAAGATGTTAATGCATTGATGTGTTGCAGTGATCTATGTGAATACATATGCATCTGCACTTTTAACAAGCTTTTTCTTTTGTTTTCTAATTGTGTACAATTTCCTTTGAATTGCCTTCATTTCAGGAATATGATCCAGATTTGCCACCAGAATTAGCAGCAGCAGCAGGTATGCATGATATTCCAGCTGACAATTTGAATCTTGGAAAGTCAGATATTGGACAAAGTGATTTAACAAAAGGGCCTGCTCGCGTACGTCCGCCATTGGTATGCTTCAGCATCAGGATTTCTTCTGCATGTTTTGCATCAAAGCTCTGTTTCTTTTATTATTATTATTGTTATTATTATTAATATTATTATTAAAGCTACTTTGTAACTAAGGACAAAACACTTTTTTATGAATTTTCTTTTGTAACTTATCAATTAAGTCTATCTCTTGACCTCATTTCCAGTTCAGATTGTGAATGTTTCTCTTGCTCTCTCTCTCATTATTCACTTTTTGCTCCACTTTGATTAAGCATAGGTTTCTTAGTCTTTCAATAATTCAGATGGTCTAGCTCTATATCATATCTGTTTCCAATATCAGCCTGAATACTCAAAAGGTTTAATTTGTTTTCTACCAGCCAACTGGACGAGCTATTCAAGTTGAAGGAGGTTCTGGTGAACGGCTTCCCTCTATTGATACTCGACCACCTCGAATTCGTGATTCTGATGCAATCATAGAGGTAAACTGTAGAGCAATCCAGTGATTTCAGATTTCCAGTGATCCTATTATTCCATGTGATGCAATATTAATTAAGTGAAGGTTCTTGGGTGAACAGATTGTCTTGCAGGACTCCCTAGATGATGATTCTTCCACAGGAAATGGTGGTATGGATGGAGCAAACAATGTTCCATCCAGAGATGACTTCAGAGAAAGTAATGTACATGATGATGACATGGCACAGATAGAAACTGACTATTATGATGATGATTTTCCACAAGATTATGACAGTCAAAAGGGTGGGAGGAGGGCACCATTCCTTGATTCTGTTCGAAATAACCAGCCCAAGGGAGATGGGATGTTACCCTTCAATCCTGAAGAACCTACTCAGGATCATCCTGGTTCTAGGGGGCAGCCTGTTGTGTCATCTGGTGGAGACTTTGGTCCCCTTGACGAGGAAAGGTGTGGAGTATATTTCATGAGTCTATGTATTAGTAGATGCAATTTGGCTTGCTTTTCTTGATTTGCACATGGAAGCAAGATTTAAGGATTCTAAACAGCATGGCAATAGTAAAAATCATAATGGCTGGTTGATGTTTTAGGACCATAAAATCTTTTGAACTGAAAAATCACTTTCCTTTGCCTATGAAGTTGGAATGTTAAACAGATCACTGATAACTTTGGATCTTTTGAAATGTATGATGAAGTAAGAATATATATATATTATACATATATATATATATTATACATATATATATATATATATTTCTTGTTAGAAATAGATATCTTTTATGTGATTGAAAGGATGACCTTAAGTTGTAAAAGCTATGCAAACCTTAGACTTTATATTGAACTTTTGCGATACTGATTTTGTTCAACTCAAGAATTTCTCAGGTATTGACTCTTATTCTCAAGATTTTTTGTTACTTTGGTGTCTTATGTACCTATATTTTGAACATCTCAGGCGGAGACAAGGAAGAACACATGCCAGTTCCCCTGATTCTACTCCTAGTCGGACTACACGAGATAAAAGATTCCTTGATAATGTTGACGAAGAATCAGTTGAAAGCATGGATGGTAAACACAGTCCATTGGCATCATCTCCCGCTGCTGTTAGGGATGCAAGGGAGTTGAGTGCTGAGGACAAAGATGTTGTCCCTGGCAAGCCTGTGCTCGCTGAGGTAAGTTCTGGAATGGAAAGGGATGAGCTGACTGAGAATGAAGTAACCACAATTGATAGCTTAAAGGATGGAGATGTAATTCGTTCCACGAAGAAACAAAAATTAAATTCTCATGCTGAAGATTCTGCACTGCAAGAATTCGAAGAAGGAGAGGACTCAAAAGCTGCAAGAAGCAGTGAAAACAGTAAAGCGAGATCAGGTAGCAGCAAAGATTATCATAAATGGCAGGATGGTGTTGATGAGGAAGTTGTGCAAGATGGTCATGCCAGACACACAGGAAGCACCAAGAGGCATGTTGATGAAAATGAATCAAATTTTCGACGAAAGGAGCGTGATACAAGGCAAGAGATGGAAAGAAATCACATAGTAAGAAAATGTAGGGAAGGCTCTTATCCTTATAGAGACTTGGACCCTAGCTTGGTGCATCACCCCCATTTGAGAAATGAGGGTTATGACAGGCACAAGGAACGAGAGATTTCTGATGGAGCTTGGCTGCGAAGAGACGAAGATCCACATAGCAGAAAAAGTAGAACTGAAGACACAAGGAAGAGAGAACGGGGGGAAGAAATGACATCAAGGCACAAAAGTAAGATTCGAGAAGGGGAGAGAAGTGACAAAGAGGAGCATCTTCTTTCAAGAAAACAGTTGGACAATGGTAACTATAGGGTCCATTATGATAAGGATGGTAGCTCCCGACATAGGGAAAGAGAGGGTTCGTTGAAGATTAGGTATGACATTGCGGATGATTACCATAACAAGAGAAGGAAAGATGAAGAATATGTTAGGAGGGATCACACAGACAAAGAGGAGATTTTACATGGCCACAGAGAATCCACAAGTCGTCGAAGGAGAGAAAGGGATGATGTAATGGACCCTAGGAAGAGAGATGATCAGCAAAGAGTTAGAGATAGTCTTGATGATTATCATTCTGTTAGGCACAAAGATGATGTCTGGCTCCAGAGGGAAAGGGGTGAAAGGCAAAGGGAGAGGGAGGACTCGTATAGGCTAAAACAGCCCTATGAAGAGAGTTTGTCAAAACGAGAAAAAGAAGAAGGACGAGGTACTGCAAGGATTGGGCGTGGTGCAGATGAGAAAGCATGGATCAACCATGCTAGGGTGAAGGATGAATACAGAGGTTCAGAAAAAGAGTACCAATTAAAAGATGCAGTTCGAAATAACGAACAGCAGAAGCGAAGGGATAGGGTGGATGATGAAGGCTATGCACATCATAGGGGTCGGGATGATGTTTATGTACGAGCAAATCAACCTAGCAATGAGGAGAGAAGATCCAGGCAAGAAAGATCAAGCATTCGTGTTGATCGTGCTGTCGACACTCCTGATAACCAAAGGGGGCATGAGAGAAAACATAAAGATGGCACAAGGAAGATTAAAGAATCTGAGGGTGGAGATCACAGTGCGTTGGGCCCTCCCAGAAGAAATCAAGAGGATCAGAGTGGTCACACTAGTGAGTTGGTATGTTCTATATTTAACACGAGCATAAAATTCTATGAAAAGTAAATTATCCCTCACAAGCCAGTCATTGAAAAATGATTTATCATAATAAAGTAAACTTTTCCAACTGAAATCCCTTTAATGTTGGGAGAACAAATTCTTCAAATTAATTGATCATCACAATCCAGTGAGGCCCTTTTCTCAAGCACATTACTATAATATATGTGTCCAAGTTTCGGAAAAGTTGAGTTATGTAATTTAAGCTTCTTTGAGGGAGTGAATGCTGGTTTTTGAAGGCTAATGTGCTTGTAAGATCGAGCTATGTTTCTCTCCATGAGAAGCAACATGTAGTTACGGTTCCTTTAGGCCATGAAGTTCTTTTTCTTCATGTGTGGGGAATGATCCTTAGCATTGACAGAACGCATTGTCTCCTTTTCTTGATCATGTGGGAGTTGTGCTAATGTTTTAGCTGATTAGACTGTTAAATGTGTTTTTGGATTTAAAAATAAAAGCCACTTATACTGAATTATGATGAGTAACTTAAATACTGTCTAATATATGTTCATTGTTAATTACAGTGGGTCCAGGCACTGGTTCAAACCTTCTTATGATTCAGAAGGATGGGAAATGGAAAAGAAACCTGATGCTCTATTTTCTGTCATGTGTTATAACTACCTAGTGGATAACCTAATTTAATGAAAATCCTTATGCTCCCATATTTCTTAATTCACGTATGCCCTGAATTTTTAACATTAAAAGTTTTAAATTAAAAACTGCAGACTTTGTTGATGGTAACATAGAAAGGTTTACTTTGGCAATGGATATATTTATTACCCTTATTGACAGATATTACTGGTTCTTAACAAAATAAGCCAGGAGTTATAAAATTGTGAATACCAGTGACTGTTGGAAGTAAAATTTATTGGGCTCTAGCTCACAAGGGGATTTGATTTCTGTTACCTTTTGGTGCTTGCCCGTGTTCATGGAGTTATAAACTTGAGTTCTATTATTTTCTTTTTCTGTGACATGAGTTATTATTAATTTCATTTTATGACTTCTAGTGTGTGCTCCATGACAGCTAGGCAAGAGGGGATAAAAAGTGAGTTATGTGATACCTAGCATGTTAGGAAGAATTTTCCATTTGATCAACCAAAATTCAGAGATTTGCTTGTTTCTTTCAAGTTTATGCTCTTCTCCATCTTTGGTTTCCTTCGTTGGTATGTTTCTTTCAACATTGTAATTCTTTTACATGGGACCAACTTTTACTGTAAGGATGAACTCCCTCTCTGGCTTCCTTGCCTTGGTATGTTTATTTTTTTCAACACTGTAATTCTTTTAAATAGGGCTGGCTTTTACTGTAAGGATGACAAAATGCTTCAAGATGTCTTATCTGTATGAATTTTTATAATGCAACAAGTGATTGGGATGGACATCTTATTAATCACGTATGCTTTGGCTTGCTCCAAGGAGAATCTTTAGTCATTCTTAGGCATGCATAGCCATGTTTTTACAGTGCCTAGAACTAGATTTGGTATTTCTTTGAAAGCTGGTTTCATTTGATGTTTGTTAATAATTTCTACAAGGTAGTTTTCAATAAGATCTTTGGTTCTTACTGGGATGCATATAATTCTTTTTTGAGCAGCTATTTGATGTTTGTTAATAACTTGTACAAGTTAGTTTACAAGCAGATCATTAAGTTCTCAATGTGATGCATGTAATTTCTTCCTTGGCGTCAGTCAGTAAGATTATTCACCAATTGATCTCTTTCCCTTGAATGCTGAGTTCTTTGATTGTTTCTGCCTTTGCTCAGGGATTAAAGGGATCCACTGAGCAAGGAAATGGGCAGAGTGACATCACAATGCAACGCAGCTCTTCTAAAAGACACAAGGAAGATGCATCCTCAGATGAGGAACAACAAGATTCAAGGAGAGGACGCTCGAAGTTGGAACGTTGGACAAGCCACAAGGAAAGAGATTACAGTATCAACAATAAGTCATCAGCTTCCTTGAAATTTAAAGAGATTGATAGGAATAACAGCAGTGGATACTTAGAATCCAACAAACTTCCTGAAGAACTGCCTAGGAGGCTTCAGGCGGTTGAGAAGCATTCCTTGGCTGAAGAGAGAGACACTGGTGATGTGGAGATTAAGGATAGTGATACAAAGCCATTGGAGGATCGACATCAAGATACAGTTGAAAAGTTAAAGAAGCGAAGTGAGCGTTTCAAGCTTCCAATGCCAAGTGAAAAGGATGCCTTAGTAGTGAAAAAAATGGAGAGTGAGGCACTGCCTTCTATCAAAACTGATACTCCTGTGGACTTGGAAATCAAACCGGAGCGGCCAGCTCGCAAACGACGGTGGATTAGTGGCTAAAAGTGAAGTCATCAAAAAAAATTTTGGGTGCATTGCTTTTTTCAGTAAGGAATTTACAAGTTGGCCTGATCCTTCTCTGCATCACCCTGAATATCCTGTCGTGCTTTTATGCTACGGAATATTTAAGGTTCCAGGGATGGCCATATACCTCAGCTGTAGTTATTTAATAATCTTGTAAACCATTTACTGCCATACGTATTTAAATATTATGTGTACATACTAACAGATGTAACATTGAACTTGTCACCTTATGGTGGCACAGAATTTCATTTTAGTGTCCATTTGAATTGGTTTGCTCAGATACAAGTCTGGAGGTACTCATTGCCAGACCTGCAAATGGTGGTAACAGGAACTTGGCCATGTGAGAACCAAGTACAGTGTATGAGGCAGGACACTTCGCAGTCAGCATCTTCCAGTGGAGATGGTAATGGATGTTGAAAGAAAATTCACGGAGCAATAACTATGTTGCTGAAGTGAAGCAGCAATACAATTTTCTAGTTCTGTAGAAAAAAAATGGTCAACTTATGCACTTGTGACTCTGCTATAGGTTGTCTGTGCCTTGTTTGTGCATTTAGCATAGATATTTTTTGCCGCTCCAGCTTTTCTTAGGGCAGGAAGCTGGAAACATAAATGGGTAGGTCCTTTGTATCTTTTAGGAATGAGTTACAGAGTTGGAAAAGGAATAAATTTAGCAATGCCTTTCACTCGTTAATCAATTAATGTTGTAGCTAGTTTCCATATTAGAAGTGCCTTTGTAGGGATTCCAACAAATTTAGTTCTATAAGTTATGGTCGGTTTCTAACTAAGTCCTATAACATTAATTTTTTACAATTGAATTCTATAAGATTTTAAAAAATTCACCGTTAGTCAGTGTTATATCTAACGGAACTTGTACACGTGGCTTGATTTATGCAAATGTGGAGTACTAACGGTGTTACAGGGGTGTAAACGAACAGAGCTGCTCGTGAGCTATTCGGAGCTCGATTCGAAAAAAGCTTGTTCGAGCTCGTTTGTTAAGCTAAACGAGCCGAGTCCGAGCTTCATTTTGAGGCTCGTAAGCTAAACGAGCCGAGCCCGAGCATTGTGGTATTCGGCTTGTAAAAGCTCGCGAACAAGCTCGTTTGTATGCTCGCGAACCATGTTCGCGAACAGGCTCGCGAACCATATTCGAGATCAGGCTCGCGAACCATATTCGAGATCAGGCTCATGAACCATGTTCGCGAACAGGCTCGTTAAGTAAGCTCGTGAATATACTCGTTATACATGTTCGTAAGCATTGTTCGTAAGCATGCGCATTATATTAAGACTAATTAGCTTTATTAATCTAAGCACAATATAAACTAATTTTATTAATCTAATTAATTTTATTAACTTAATTGTATATATAATCAAATTATTAAATTTTATTATAAAAGTACAATATCAACCATGAAATTATATGTATAAATTTATTAATTACATAATTACTTATTACACTTATATTTTAAAAAGCTATAATTACAATTCTAAGTAGTCACACTTC
>CATIWO010640265.1:0-42543 GCA_949673435.1 Macaranga tanarius
ACAATCGAGCTCACATACGAGCTTCATACGAGCTCATGAATAAGCTCTTAAACGAGCGAGCCCGAGCTCAGCTTGATTTGAGCTCGAATTTCATGAGCCGAGCTCGAGCTCGAGCTCGAGCTCTATTTTCAAAAAATAAACAAACTCGAGCCGAGCTCGAGCCTCCTTATTTTATGCCGAGCCGAGCCTGAGTTTTCCAAAACTCGGCTCGGCTCGATTACAGCTCTAGTTGCAGCATATGGTTTGTTTTTTTCTTCCTAAACGTGACTCACTTCACCGGTGCCCCCTGCAATTGACACGTCACCTTTGCTTTATTTATTTTTTTGCTACTAAACCCTTGGACTTTTCTTTGCTACAAATAAGTCCTATTCTTAAACTTATTATTATTTTTTTTTCAGTTAGGTCATAACCTAATTTCTAATATATATATTATATTCTAATTTTATTTATCATTTAATAAATCTAAAATTTCGGGTACGGGTGTGACAAAAAGCCTTCACATACAATATCATCCTTACTATTTGAATGGCATAATAAATGCCTAGCTCCATGTACTTATAGTGAAATATTCGTTGGGCCCTTATACTTAAGATAGGATTTTATAGACATTTTAACTTGTAAAATTCATATCCTTTAAACACTTATGTATTGGAAAATTATCATTTTGATCCTCATAATTTTTATAAATTATCATTTTAATCCTTTCACCTTTTTAACATTCTTTTATTATTTTAAGTCATATTTTTTATTACTATTATTAATTTATTTACACTTGTATATTCTGATTATATTGAAATTGGAATGATAAATTGTGGACACCTTGGGTTGGCCCCGTCCAAAACAAGAGCCCAATGATGAAAGTCCAATAAAAATGAGCCCAAACAGTGTAAAGCCTAAGATTCTGGCCCACCTGACAAGCCCATGGCCCATTTAGCCCATTAAAGTCCTCTGACGAGCTTCGTCTCATCACTGAGGCGGCGCCTCAGTGCATTAAGGCGGTGGCTTCATTACTGAGGCGGCGCCTCATCGGTGAGACGATCGCCTCATCACTGAGGCAGTGCGTTGCTGATTTCTGCCAAAAAAAATAAATCAGCCACGTTCCTCTGGAGCGTGATGAGTGGCAAAGCATGTGGGGAGAGAGAGAGAGAGAGAGAGAGAGAGGGAGGAAGAGGGAGAATAAAAAGAAAAGAAAAAGCAGAGAAGAAGAGGAAGAAAAAAAATCAGAGAGGAGAGGAAGCCAGAACCAAAGCCAAACACAAAAAAAAATCATGAGAAACAAAAAAAATTGGAGAAGATTTCACGTAGAAAGAAAAAGAAGATAGAAAAAAGGAAAAAACCAGAATCAGAGAAAAAGAAAAAGGGGGATAAAAGGCTTAGGAGCTTTCTAAAACAAAGGGCCAGAAGATTAGTTCTACACTGTTGGATGCTCACAAAGATCATCACTGACACTTCTGAGGGCAAATCATTTTCACAGTAATTCTCAAACCTTATTTTTCTTTATTGTTTTACGTTGATTGATTATGATTGTTTTTAAAGCACGATTTCAATTTTGCATATTGTTTAATTACTGATTTTTATTAGTTTCAAGGTAATTATGACGATCATTCGTTGTATTGTTTGATTAATTGAGCTGGTTTCATGGTTTAATTTTTATCTGCGCATTTTTATATGTATAAACATCATTTTGTGCCATATTATTTTACAGTAAGCTCTTTTATTCTTCTTATAATTTTCTTCGTTCGTTTTCTCTCATTTTTCTAGTAATTTGAAGAGCATGTTCTAGTAGTTGCATGTGCTGTATATAATTCCTATTTGTCTATGCACTCATTTATTTAAAGTAGATCAGTACTTGTTCATTTTGTACAATTTGGAACATTGCCATTAATATTGTTCTGCACCAGAAAACAGAAAGGCGACGTCTCTTCGTTGAGGCGCCGCTTTATCTTCCTTAAGCGACGATATATCCGCCTTACCATAGTGGGGCGACGTCCCAGCAATGAGGCGCTGCCCATGTATCACTTGGACAGTCCTAGGCAGCGGCTTGGATCTATTTGTATATATTTTTGCGCTGTTTGATTTTAATACTAACTTTTGTATTTGTTTTGTAGGGTTTTTGAGAATCATTAACTGAAATTTTCTCTTTTAGATTATAATTATTTATGGCTTTAGAATTAAATTGAGCTTAAAATTTCATCATATTTTTGTTATTTAATGTGTGCCAAAGGGATGTAATTTTTCTCCTCCCTCATTTCTTTGCATGCGCTTTTTAATTTTGGTTATTTTGATTTTCATTGTTGTTTTATTTTCAGTTGTGATGAATAATGACTGTGGATGTGTGAATGTATGGATGTGATAATCCAAGGACCAAACTGCATAAAAATGGACTAATAAATCAAACTTGGACCTAATTGTAAAATTTAAAATTATTTGGATTGAAATAGTTATTTGTATGTAAATAAATGAATAATTAAGTAATTAACAATAATAAAATATAAAACACAAACGGAGGCCGATCGCAAGGTCGGGTGGGCCATTCAAAAGCCCATACCTAGTTTCTGAACCCAATCTCTGAGGACGGCTATTGGGCTTCCTCTGTGGAATCCAGTTGCTGTAAAAGTATCCTGGATTGAACCCAGGTGGCGAATTCCATCTCCGATCAAGGCCTAAAAGGCTTGTGGTTGTATTCCTAGTCGGCCCTGAGCCCGCACAGTGCCGTGGTCGCCGGATACTTGGGCGCACGATGAACCCTGCCGCCTACAGTGGCGACTCCACTAGGGATAGAGAAATTGATTCAAGTGTTTTATGTTTTATTATTTTTAATTGTCTAATTATTCCTTTTGCATTCACGACACCATTTTCACATATTGTGCACACAGTCCTAAATAACTCGACAATGGTTGTTACTCTACTGCTTGTGTTTCACTCAAACCTGGTAGTGGAATATATAGCTATTGTCACTCACAGTGGAGTATAATTGAGTACGTCGTTCGGAACCTTAAGTGGGGAGATGGAAAGAGAGTATATAAAAGATTGTGGGAGCCTTTAACCTTAACCGAGACTCAGCTCATGTAGTGCCTTAGCAACTGCCTTTAAGATTTTCCTAAATGCATGTATTTTGTTGCCATATAGCAATCTCATTCATAAAGCCCGAACCCAATAATGATGAACCATTTTAGATTGGGCTTTTATCTTTCTACTATGGCCCATTATCTTGGACTTTGATTTTATGAGAGAGATATGCTATTTATTTGTTACATCTTGAGAGATTTGCATATACGTCGGTTTTTATTATCCCCTGTTGATAATTAGAACCCAGACTAAAAATCCTAAGGCAAAAGACTTACCTTGAGCACGTGTGTGGAAGGAATAAGGTTGGAAGGCTTTGTTATTGAGACTTGTGTGTATTTGTTATTTGTGTATTTATTTTGTAAACTCTTTGCAAATAAAAAAAATTATTTACATTTCATGCATATATGTCACTCATTTTTATTTTTAAATTCATATATTTACAGTTAAAAGCCTCTTTTATTTGGAAGCGAGTCAAAGGGTAATTTGGCCCACCAATATCAAGAATCTGGATAGTCATTTGAGAACACGTCATAAGAGAAAAAAAATGTCAGGACCCTTCAATTTTGATCTAGAATCCCTCAGGTAAGAAATTCTGAAGGAACTCAGGGATAATGTACAGAGATGTGTTTGATGAGATGTTTGGAAAGAGGCCCAGGAAAAGAGATGACGATATGAAAACTGTGTTGGCTGATTTGCCTAAGCAAGAAATTCAACCACCTGCCAGGGATTCTGAACAACCGAAATAGGCTAAGAAAATGGCTAAAATGAGATCTCAAATGCGACTCCTGATAAAAGATAAAGGGTTAGACACTGCAATGGACTATGGTGACTTGGACATGGATGATGAACCACTGCCCCTAAAATATAAGTTTCCTGACATCAAGAAGTATGATGGGACAGATGACCCTCACCTGCACCTTCGACAGTATATCGCCTTCATGAAGCCCACCGGTCTGACCAAGACATAAATTGTCAAGCAATTTCCATTGTCTTTAACCGGAGCTGCTGTTAAGTGGTATTACACATTGGACGCACATGTTCAACAGAGATTGAAGGAGCTTTGTTCAGCCTTTGTTAAGCAATATGGGCTAAATTTTTAGTTTGAAGTCTCCCTCAAAGAATTGCAGAATATAAGGCAGGAGCCTGATGAATCTTTTACAAGCTTCCAGAATAGATGGAGAGGAAAGTTAGCTCTGATGAGGCATAAACTTGCAAAATCGGATCAACTGCTTATCGTTACAGAAGCTTACATTCCACCCATTGCTGACAAGCTGAAGAATATAGGTATTAGGAATTTTGGGAAATTGTACCGCTTTGGTGTGCAAATTAAGGGTGACATGAAGCTGGATATTGACGAATGATTGTAGTTATCTCTTTTGGCTGTAATAAATTAGAACAATATTTTACTGCAAGTTTTTCTATCTTTTTATGTTAATAAATGTCAAAGTGCTTGATTTATGTGATTGTAAATTTATTATAATTATGCCATTATGTTATGATTGAATGAGAGAGAGAGAGAGACAAGAAAATAAAAAAATAACCATCGAATAAAAATGGCTAAATGTCAGGATCGACTTTCAGTTTATCTTTGGGTATCAAACATTTCACTTCTCCTTTACATCGACCCTCTTTAAAAAAAATGAAAAATGAAAGGAAAACCATGGAAAAAAAAAGAGAAAAAAAGGAGGATAAATAAGGAAAAGAAAGATCCTGAATGCCACCCATCTTTGAGAAAGTCGATTCCTGTGCAACCATTGAAAATTTTTAATCTTCACCACAACCAAAATAAAATTCCCTTCCAACAACCATCTTCACCAACCTTCTAAAATCTTTGTAAGCTGAAAAATAGTTGACCATAAAACTTACAAGAGGTTGGTCAATAACAAGCATAATGTAGTGTGCATAGTTGTAATGAATGAGTGATCATATAAAATGAGCATAGTTGATATGATATTAGTACACGAAGTGTCAGAAATGGATTAGCAGCAAATTTTCATGATTAGCAGCTAAAGTGGAAACACAAAAATCAAACAACCAATAACTTGAGCATCAAGCAGCGAACACAGTACAGTAATATGGACATCAGGCAGTCAGTCAAATCGACAATGATTAATTATCAGTATGATTTTACAATCACCCAGCTAAATTAAAAACTCTCAGAAAGAGAGCAATCTAGGCAAAAGAGAAAAAAAATAAAAAATAAAAAGACCCAGCTAGGTTCGAAAACTCTCAGAAAGAGGGCGGTCTAGGCAAAACAGGGAATATAAAAAATAAAAATGGTTGTAATTTTAAACTGAGGGGCAATCAAGTGTGACAGAATCCTACTAGGGGCAGATGAAATTTCTCTTTCACATTGAATATAATCACGACAGTCTTACAATAGTCATACACTTTTAGACCGCAATTAAGCCAAGAGACATTTGTTGTGTCATCATCCTGGTCTAACCATGGAGGGTCTCAATTTTTATTTATAATAATACTAGTCTCAATGATAGTTTATGATAGACTCAATTTATAAATTTGGATTCTATGATAGAAGAGGAAACCAATTTCCCAAGATAAGCTCTAAATGGAAGAGGCATTTGATTAGTTGCTTGTTTTGTAAATTTTACTTTTGAATCTCATGCATACATGCATCACATGAAGTTATATTTGTTAAAATTGTCTTTGCAAGCTTTTGAATATTTTAGTCATACATGCATCAGCCCAGTTGTGTTTTAAAAAAAATTTTCCACCTGACTCCCGAAGTGGCTATACGACTCTTTTCATTCATTTTCACTTAATGCCCGAAGTGGCTATATGGATCATTTCATCTGTTTTCACTTAATGCTCGAAGTGCCTATATGGCTCAACTCATTTGTTTTCATTGATTTTTACCTGACACCGGTGGTGGTAATAAGGCATGTTCCTTTTCTCTAACCCCTTGATTTTTATTGAACATCAAGGTAGATGGCGATAAGCCAAAAGCAGAACTCCTTGATTTTTATTGAACATCAAGGTAGACGGTGACAAGCCAAAAGCAGAACCTTTGATTTTTGTTGAACATCAAGGTAGACGGTGACAAGCCAAAAGCATAACCCCTTGATTTTTATTGAACATCAAGGTAGACGGTGACAAGCCAATAGCAGAACCCTTGATTTTTGTTGAACATTAAGGTAGACGGCGACAAGCCAAAAGCAGAACCCCTTGATTTTATGAACATCAAGGTTGACAGTTTGAATTTTTCCTCTTAATTTTGAACATCAAGGTTGATAGGATTGGTTTGGGATGTCCTCTTAAATAGTCAACTTCGAGGTTGATGGGCGGAAACCCTAGCAATAAGTCTCTAACCTCTTGATTTTATGAACATCAAGGCTAATGGCACGAGACTTCCTTTCTCATTTGAATTCTCTTAATTTTATGAACATCAAGGCTGACGGAAAAAAAATCAAAATCGTTTATTTATTTTCGAACATCTTTCATCGTTATTTGTATTCTTGCTTTTTCATGAATTAGTAAAATATTTGCATGTGCTTTTCCATAAATCTCATTACATTATTTTATATTTTAATTTTTAAAAAAGCAGAGGGGCAAACTGTGGACACCGTGGGTTGGCCCGGCCCAAAACAAGAGCCCAATGATGAAAGTCCAACAAAAATGAGCCCAAATAGTGTAAAGCCTAAGATTCTGGCCCACCTGACAAGCCCATGGCCCATTTAGCCCATTAAAGTCCTCTGACGGGCTTCGTCTCATGACTGAGGCGGCGCCTCAGTGCATTAAGGCAGTGGCTTCATTATTGAGGCGGCACCTCATTGATGAGGCGATCGCCTCATCACTGAGGCGGTGCGTTGCTGATTTGTGCCAAAAAAAAAATAACTACGTTCTAAAGGAATGTGGATAAATCCCACGTTCCTTTAGAACGTGATAAGTGGCAAAGACTATAGGGAGAGAGAGAGAGAGAGAGAGGAAGAGGGAGAATAAAAAGAAAAGAAAAAGTAGAGGAGAACTATGCACTCATTTATTTAAAGTAGATCAGTACTTGTTCATTCTGTACAATTTGGAACATTGCCATCGATACTGTTCTACACCAGAAAGTAGAAAGGTGACGCTTCTGCGTTGAGGCATCGCCTTTTCTTCCTTAAGCGACGATATATCCGCCTTACCATAATGGGGCGACGCCCCAGCAATGCGGCACCGCCGCTGTACCACCTGGACAGTCCTAAGTGGCGGTTTGGATCTATTTGTATATATTTTTGTGCTTCTTGATTTTAATACTAACTGCTGTATTTGTTTTGTAGGGTTTTTGAGAATCATTAACTGAAATTTCCTCTTGCAGATTATAATTATTTATGGCTTTAGAATTAAATTGAGCTTAGAATTTCATCACATTTTTGTTATTTAATGTGTGCCAAAAGGATGTAATATTTTCTCCTCCTTCCTTTCTTTGCATGCACTTTTTAATTTTGGTTATTTTGATTTTCATTGTTTTTTTATTTTGGGTTGTGATGAATAATAAATGTGGATGTATGAATGTATGGATGTGATAATCCAAGGACCAAACTGCATAAAAATGGAATAATAAATCAAACTTGGACCTAATTATAAAATTTGAAATTATTTGGATTGAAATAGCCATTTTCATGTAAATAAATGAATAATTAAGTAATTAACAATAATAAAACATAAAACACAAACGGAGGCTGATCGCAAGGTCGGGTGGGCCATTCAAAATTCCATACCCAGTTTCCAAACCCAATCTCTGAGGACGGCTGCTGGACTTCCTCCGTAGAATCCAGTTGCTGTAAAAGTTCTCCGATCTAAGCCCAAAAGGCTTGTGGTTGTATTCCTAGTCGGCCGTGAGTCCGCACAGTGCTATAGTTGCCAGACACTTGGGCGCGCGCTGAACCCCGCCGCCTACACAAATATGTTTTAAATTTTTTAATATTAAGATATTTTAATTTAAAATTAAGATATTTTATTTACATGCATAGACTTGAATAATGTATATTTAAAAGTAAAATAAAATTTATATCTTTATAAGTAATTTTTATTGATTATTTTAGTTGGTGGTTCAGCGCGCCCAAATGTTTAAAGACCACGACACTGTGCGGGCTCAGGGCCCACTAGAAAATACAACTTCGGACCTTTTATAGGCTTGAGTCAGAGAAGCGAGTCACCACTCTGTTGAAATCTATGACACACTATACCACGACTGGATCCCATGGAGGGGTCCAGTAGCCGTCCTCAGAGATTGGATCCGGAAACTGGGTATGGACTTTTTGAATGCCCATCCGACCATTCGATTGACTTCTGTTTGTGTTTCATGTATTATTATTTTTTATTATTTAATTATTTCTTATTAACATATGAATTGCAGTTTCCTCCAAAGAAGTTTCAATTTTTACAATTTAGTCTAAGTTTGTGATTAATCCATTTTCATGTAATTATGTTTGATTCATAACATACATCCACACAATATCACCATTCATCCACAATTAACAATAAATAAAATAACAAAAAAATAAATAAAACGTACACACAAAAGAAATGGGGGAAGAAGAAATAAATACAACCCCTTTTTCCACACACAATAATAAAAAGAATAAAATAAAACACTAAAAAATAAAGCTAAAATCAGAACTAAAGTATAGTAACCCATAAGGCTACCAAGTCTATACGCCTACGAAAAAATTATTGATCAAACTGTTCAAAAAAAATACCTACAAAAAAAATAAAGAGTTAGTATATAATAAAATAATAAACAACTAAATTTTAGCTAGGTTACATATTAATTAATTACAAAAAAAAAAATTGAAGTCAAATCTAAAATTAATTAAAAGATTTTACAATATCAAATAACCTAATTTTATTAAATTAATTAAAGAACAAATAATTATTTAATCTATACATCCCTAGTTAATCTAACCACCATCAATTAATAGTAAATAATAAATAAAAATAAAATATTGTACAAAAAATACATAAATATAAAAATTAACAACAAAAATTAAAAATAACACAATAAAATAAATAAAAAAGATTAAATAAAACAAAAAATACAATAGAAAGAAAACAAATAAAAAACAAACAGAAATAAAAATTAGAAAAGGACAATAGTACTACAATAAAATTGAAACAAAGTAAAAGAACAAATAAAAAAAAAAGGCAACAATGCAATGCTTAAAAAAAAAAAGTGTGTCACGGCACCTGCACATGCAGGTGCCAAAAATCAAACAAACCAAGAGCAGGTGCCTTCAACAAATCAAAATTTTATCAAATAAATAAAATTAGAAAAATGCATAAATGGATAATAAATAAAAATATAAATATCTCTCAGATTACATGTACAAAAGAATGGTAAAAAAGCCCACTTCAAGCAATGACCAATTAAAATTTTTATTGGTTTTCTAGAATGCCAATATTAGCTAATTGTCTTCCCTCCCAAAAACTCTTTCCTCCTTGATTTTTTTTCTCTGTGTTTTGTCTTTTTTTAATTGATGGAATGAATTTTTTTCTTTTCAAAAAACTATTTTCTTCTTTTCTTTAACGTTACTCCCCCATTTTTTTCTCCATTATCTCCTAAAACCTCTCCACTTTCCTTTTTTTTTTTAAATTTCCCCATTTGTAGCTAACATCCTTCACACTTCTCCTATTTTTCCCTCCTTTTTCTTCATTTTATTTATTTTTATAGGCTACAGGTCCATTAAAAATGAGTTTGGGTTAACTTTTTATTTGGACCAATACTTTATTTCATGGGCTTATCCTTGTTTGGTCTTTTCATCATCGAAATTTTTTTTGATTTCAGGGTGGCCCAAAACCGAGCATCAATAGTTTGTGTAACACTATCAAACACATGGCCAATCAAGTCCATACACGTGGCATAAGAAATTTTTCACACAAAACATATACATATGTATATATACAAAATCTCTTTGTATACATGACCATACATCACATGCATTACACCGAATTAACTACTACACATAATGCTATTACAAAATGCCAAGATGACATGAAGGAAGAAAGTCGGTAGCACCAAACTCGCCGCAGCCCACCTAAAGACTCAATGTAAACTTCAAGCTTTATCTAATCAAGTCCTGAAAAATATAGATGCAAAGGAATGAGCTTGTAACTCAATAAGCAATTATTAATAAAATGCTAGAAGTCAAACTTCTCAATAACTAATTAATAGAATTTAATTAAAATAACTAAAAGTTCTCAACCCGTATAGTTTACTGATCCAAAAACTTCTTCGAGACACGGCCGGGAACACATCTGTATTCCTGTCACAGAACACACTGGCGAGCGCCAGTTCCTGCTTGCAGCCTTCATCTCTGGCGAGAGCCAAACACTGGCGAGCGCTAGTGTTTGCTCGCAGGCAGCCTCGCTGGTGAGCGCCAGACCTCCAATGTCTACTCGCAGCTGAATACTCCAGGTTAAACACGCCCATGTCCATATCAAAATGCGCTGTGTCTTGGTACACGTCCTGAGACACGCCCGTGTCTCAACCCGTGTCTTCAAACTGATAACACATCCATGCACATTTTAGACCATCAATCCACAATTATAACACAAGCATTTAACACCAGTTCCCTTCAACATATAATAATATCATTAACAACATTGTCCATAGTATAACCAATCACATAATTGCAAGAGTTCACATATCAATCACATTGTTTAATATCCGACCGGATCCATTCTTACGTAATCACCTCACATTTAGCCTTATCGGCTTATCAAACTCATAATCACAATCTCATATATATATGGCCATTTAGTGAGACTATCCACCCGGCTCAGTCTCACTCCACACATATAAATTATGGGTAGCTATCCATCCGGGTCAGCTTTCCCATTATACACAATCAGTGAAGACTATCTACCCAACTCAGTTTTCACTCAACACAAGTTCTCACACATCATCAATTCCTCACTTATTTTACCTTTTTGTGAAACACAACACAACATAATAAAATACAACTCAACACAATTGTATCACAATAAATCATCATAATAATATTCCATCCATGATAATCCACATTCATCATTTACCAACCAATTATCACATTCCCAATATATAAAAGGGTGGAAACTCATTCCACATTATATTAAATTTTAATTTGACATACACATATCATTTATTGCCACATTAAATGGCTAGCATAACCCACATGATAATACAATTCATGTTTAAAGATGAGAATCAACATATATATACATTATACTAATAATTACTTACCTTTAAGTGCTTCTAACTCCTTATAGAAGAAAAGCTTCTTCTAATGAGTAGGGTCTTCTCTATCTCTTTCAACTCCTACACATAACCATATATCAATTCTATAAAGTAAATATTATAATTCACCCCAATCTCACTAAATGCAACTTAATGTTTAAAGTTCAATATAGCCAAATAATGTACACACAAGTCCAATGACTATAATATTTTTACTGCAGCTATAGTATGAGTCTACTATCAATTCCAATTGGAATTACTCAATTTGGACGAATATGAAATTAATTATGGATTTTTGAATCCATTCGGGTAGAATAGGGCATTTAGTGTGAGCAATAAAATGTGGAGCCCTGTTAAATCCTTTTAACCACAGATTCAGTCCAAGCTCAAAATATAGAAATTATAGAGGACTCTCTAAAGTTTTCAGAGCCTCCATCTATTCTCAAATCAGAGCTCTACAACCAAAGTTATGGCAAGAATCCTAGGACTGAAAAATAGAGGAAATGGAATCTGAATTTTGCAACCAAGAAAAATCAACTTTAATCAACACAAATACAATTTAAAGCTTACCAATTGAGACTCCAATTGATTAAAGATCTTCTAAAGCTTCCCAAAGCAATTATTAGATAACTTGTGCAAGATCAAAACTCTCCAAAAATCTATTAAAAACTCACTTTCTTCTCCAAATCTCTACACTCCTTCACCAAACATACACACATATACTCACACACACACACACAACCAATCAAAAACTACCATTTGCCCCCCTAATGTATTTTTCTCCATTAATGTATAATTGTAACATATTTTATTAATAAAGAATAACAATAACATTTAGATAATTATCAATAAATATCACTACAATATCTATCCTCCTCCTTAATGAAATGAGATTATTGCACAATAACCCATAACTTTCTATTATAACAATCTACTCCAAACTTTCCTTACAATTAGGTCCCTCTCCGCACTATATATATATATCCAAGTTAAACGAAGTTCACCTATACACTATGTATAAAATGAAATGCATATGTCAAAAATACATGTACTAGGGGCAGGTGTTACAGTTTGCCCCCTGCTTTTTCAAAAATCAAAATGCAAGCAATGTAATGAGATTTATGAAAAAGTACATATAAATATTACAATGAGATTCATAAAAAGCATTAATGCAAACAATGAAAAAGATATAATTTTTTTCTTTTCTGATCTTCGAAGTGAGATATTTGAGAAAATATTGTAATTTTTAGAGCTCGATGTCCAAAAAAATTCAAATTTTTAGAGCCAGATGTTCAAAAAAGATTCTGAGTTTGTTCCATTAACCTTGATGTTTAAAATCAAGAGGATTTCAATCAAAAAAAGTGGACTCGTGCCATCAACCTTGATGTACAAATTAAGAGGTTAGAGACTTGCTGTTAAAGTTTCTGTCCATCATCCTCGAAGTTAATTATATGAGAGGACATGCTAAATCATTTCTGTCAGCCTTGATGTTCAAAATCAAGAGATTTTTGAAAATAATTTTAGGTCGTCAACCTTGATGTACAAAATCAAGAGGTTTTATTTTCTATTAAAGAAAATAGTAACTTTGTGTTATAACATAAAAGCCTTATAGTCACTCCTGGTGTTAGGCGAGGTAAATTGAGATATGCCATATAGTCATCTAGGCATTAGGTGAGGACAACTGAGATACATTGTATAACTATCTAAGATTTAGGCAAAGACAACTGAAATGTGTTATTTAGCTATCTAGGCATAAGGTGAGGACAACTGTGCACCATTTAGCCATATAGCCATTAGGTGAGGACAAATAAAATATGTCATATAGCCTCTAGGGCATTAGGTGAGAATAAATAGAACTGCCATATAGCCTCTGGGGTGTCAGGCGGGATGCTATATTCAAAAAGATTTTACAGCTAGCCTACATTCATAAAACATATTCAAATAATACAAAGCTGATGCATGCATGATAGTGATCTTTGAAATCTTTTAAAAATGATTTTGACAACCTAACCTTATGTGATGTGGAAAACATAAATTATCCTAATGTGTCTATGTATGAGATTTAAAAATAATTTTACAAAATAATTTCATGTATGCATTAACTACTAGTTAGAGCAATATGTAGTTTTGAAAGACTTCATATACATTAACTAGCCAAATGCCTATTTTGTTTAAAGCTAATCTTTAAGATCGGTCCTCCCTCTATCATAGATTTCAAATTTAAAAATTGAGTCTATCATAGACTGCTATTAAGACCAGTATTATATGATAGAAATAAAAATCAAGACCCTTAATGGTTAGATTAGGATAATGACAACAATAATTGTCCCCTTCTAGGTTATACTTTAGGATTGCTTCGTTGTTATAGGACTATCGTGATTGTGCTTGATGTGAATGAGACACTTTATTTTCCCCCCAATAAGATACTCTATCACTCTTGAAGCTCATATAGTTGCACCCCAGCTTGAAATTGTAACCAATTTATTTATATTCCCTCTTTTACCTAGGTCGCCCTCTTTTGAGAGTTTTCAAATCTAGCTGAGTTTTTATTTTTATTTTTTCTCTTTTGCCTAAGTTGCCCTCTTTTAGGGGTTTTCAACCTAGCTAGGTGGTTGCAAAGTCATGCTGATGATTAACCACTGTTTTCTATCATACACACTATTAGTCTGCTTAGTGCTCTTACAACTAATTGCATGATGTCCATGCTGCTGTAATATGCTCGCCACTAATTGCTCGATACTCATGTTGTTGACTATTTGATGTCGTCGTTGCCACTTTAGCTGTTGATCACATGAATGTGCTGCTGATTCAAAAAAGTTCATGTCTGACACTTCATGTACTAATATCATGTCAATCATGCTCATTTTATATAGTCACTCATTCGTTATAACTATGCACGCTACATTATGTTTGTTATTGATCATCCCTTTGCAGAATTTTTGGACCAATTATTTTTCAGATCATAATTGAAGGGAATTTTATTTTGAACCTTTGGAAGTGGCATCGTTGGCGATTAGGAATGATTTGTGAAATTGGGTGTTAGAAGGTAAACATAGTTGGCTCTTCAAGTATGGGTGGTATTGGTAGATGGTGATATGGATAGCGATTTTTCTTTCTTCTTTTTTCTTGTTTCTTCTCCTTCCTCTTCATTTTTCTTTTTTTCTTCTTATTCTTTCTTTTTTTTTTCTTTTTTTCCCTCTTTTTTTTCTTATCCTTTTTTTAAAGTGGCTAAATTATTTTACACAAACAAAAAAACTGAGGTTTATGATGTCCAAAGGAAAACTGAAAGTCAATTTTGACATTTAACCCCTTTTATTTGATGTTGTTTCTTTGTTGTTCTCTCTCTTTTTCTTTTTTTTTGTCTTTCTCTCTCTCATTCAAGTATAACATAAGGTGCATAATTATAAAAAATTTATAATCATATAGATTGAGAAGTCTGACATTTATTACCAAAAACAATTCCAATAAAACATTATTCTAATTTATTACAGCCATAAGCGAAAAAAAACTAGAATCATTCATGAGTGCGCGACTTCAAATTGGCTTCAATTTTCATTCCAAAGTGGTACAACTCTTCAAAGTTTTTTATGTCTACAATCTTCAGCTTGTTAGTTAGAGGTTGAACACAAGCCTCTATGGCTATGAATAGTTAGTCTGATTCTATAGGTCTATACTTCATCTGGGCTAGTTTTCCTCTCCATCTAGTTAAAAAGCTTGTGAAGGATTCATTAGGTTCCTGCCTTGTATTCTATAATTCCTAAAAGGGGACTTCAAACTAAAAATTCAACATGTATTGCTTGATGAAAGCTGAATATAGCTCATTCTAATCTTATTGAACATGTGCATCTAGAGTATAGTACCACTTAACTGTAGCTCCTATCAATGACATTAGAAATTGTTTGATAATTTGTGTCTTGGTCAATCCAGTTGGCCTCATGAAATGACATATTGTTGAAGATGAAGGTGAGGATCTTCTATCCTATCCTATTTCCTAATGTCTGGAAACTTAAACTTTGAGGGTAGTGGTTCCTCTTACTTTAGATCCAGGTCAACAAAATTATAGTTGAGCCCATGCTTCTTCATTGCAATCTATAACTGATTTATCTATTTTTTCATGTCTTTCATCCATTCTAGTTCAGTCGGACCTTCTATTGCTTTTAGTTTTTCCTTGAGTGGCTCACCAACAGTGGTTCTGGTTTCAAAGTCTTCTTGATCAATAGGCCTCTTTCCTACTATCTTGGCAACTATGTCTCTGAGCATCTGCTGCATTTCATCCCTAAATTCATCCAAAATCTCTTGCTTGAATCAAAGTTGGAGGGTTTAGACATATTTCTTCCTTATGATGTAGTCTAAATTCATTAATTGGATTCTTGATATTGGGAGGCCAAATTACCCTTGACTTATTGGGAGGCCAAATTACCCTTGACTTAATTCCAAATAAAAGAGACTTTTAACAGTAGATAATGAATTTTAAATAATAAGTGACATGTATGCATGGAATGCAAATTATTTACAAGCATTTACACTTATTTATAATTAAGAAGAACACAAATAAGCCATAAAAAGTGAACTTTCCAACCTCATTCCTCCCACACACGTGTTCAATGGTGAGTCTTTTGTCCTAAGATTTTTTGTCTAACTTTTGATTATCATCAAGGGATAACAAATTCAACGTACATGAAAATCTCTCGAGATGATGATAACAAACAAGTAGCAAATCTTATAAATAAAACTAAGTCCGATATAACGGGCTATAATAAGAGGGTAGGGCCCAACCTAAAATATTCTATCATTAATAGGCTTGAGCTTTATAAATAAGACTACTATATGACATCAAACACATATATTTTTTATGTGTCCCCTCAGTTATCTAACAACTAGGGTCCATAACAATCTATTGGGATCATTGCCCAAGGATCTATCTAGTATAAACTGATAGGAATTAGCAACACTAACTATCGAATAACTAGCACCTCTAATTATCAGGGTTGAAATTGCAACACGCTCAAAGCAAATTCAAATTTTAGCTCCCGCAAGAACTTAAGAAAATTTAATTAAGAATTTGAATCACATCAATCAACTATATTCAATAATGATGTTTAATACAAATATTTATAGACTTGTAATCCTAAACCTAAACTTATTTTAAAAGAAAATAACTCTTTAGGAATAAACAATGACATTCCTAATTAAACATAAATTCTAATTAGTAAAAAAACATAAAGAAAAATCCTAATTAGATAAAAATCGGCCATCAAGGCACAGGCATGTCTGAACGTACACGGGCATGTAGAAAGCTCCAAGAATTTTAACAAATTCAACAGACTCCAACACGGCTTGGAACACGGTCTGGTCTTGATTATACATGGGTGTATTTTGATGTCTCTTCAAAAATCCAGACAGTTACATGGCTTCATACACGGGTGTGTAGTCTGACCGTGTATCATGTAGATAATGCTTCAAAAATAAGCACGGGCGTGTCTTAGAACATGACCTTAGAATATAGGTGTGTAGAGACTCGTGTCTGACTCGGGACAATTTACGAGCATGTAACACGATTGTACAAAAGCATACACGGGCGTGTATCGGCCTGATCACAACTAAGTAAATTGATTAACTTAGTTTCTTCCAAATATTCTCCTTTTTATCCCAAAGGCTCGAGACTCCTTTCCACAAGTTCCTTGGTAACATCTTTCATCCTTTTAACTCGGAATCTTGTTATTGGTCCTCCATCATAATTTAAAGAATTTGAATTTGGTTTTATGCTCGTATGTCCATATGCATCACTCCCCCCTTCCTCAAAAGGATTCACCCTCAAATCTTTACCTTTAAAATTAAAAGAAAGAAAGTCATATACATTAAAGGTTGCAGAAACATTATACTCACCTGGGAGATCTAATTTATAGGTATTGTCATTGACCCTTGCCACAACTTGAAATGGTCCATCTCCTCTAGGATGTAAATTAGATTTCCTTTGAGTAGAAAACCTTTCCTTGCATAAATGTAACCAAACCCAATCTCTAGGCTCAAAAATCAACTGTTTGCGTCCTTTATTCCTTTGATTTACTACTTGTTGATTTTGCCTTTTGATATTTTGTAACACCCACCCTTTAGTATACGTATTTATGATGTATGTAATATATATTGTGCATAGTATATAAGTGGACCTTATTTAAGTTAGAGATGTGTATAAATGTAGAAAAGGATCAAAGTGTAAGGAAAGTTTAGAGTGATTTGTCACAATAGAAAGTTATGGGAGTATTATGAAATATTCCAATTCATTAAGAAGGTTAATGGATATTGTGAAGATAATTTGTTATATTTAATTAGAGATGTTATAGTCATTAAAGGATAAATATGCATTTATGGAAGGAAGACTTTAGGAAGGAAATTTATAGGCTTTTAATTAGTTGAACATTTATGTGTACATGTGTGTATATTGGTGTAGAGAATTATAAAGAATTAGAGTAGAGAGGGAGTGATTTCATGAGACATTTTTGAAGAGCCTTTAACCTTACTTAAGCTAGCAATCAATTGCTTTAGGAAGCATTAGATGGTCATATATCCATTGAAGACCTAATTGGTAAGTTTTCTTGTGTTTTTGGATTGAATTAAGTTGAGTTATGATTTTGAGAATTTCAAATTCTGCCTCCTCTGTTTTTAGTCCTTTTATTTTGACCATAACTTGAGTTATAGAGCTTTAATTTGAGCATAGTTAGACTCCTTAAAAACTTAAGAGATCTTCTACAACTTTTATGTTTTGAGTTTGAGCTGATTTTACTGTTAATATTGTCTAAAAGGACTTGACATTTTTTTGCTCTTGCTGTCAGCCATGTTTTGCCCAATTTGCATAAAAAATCCATAATTAATTCCATACTTGTATGAATTGAGTAATTCTAATTGGAATTGATAGTAGACTCATAACCCTAGCTTTAGTAGAAATTTGGGAGTTATTAGAGTTGTGTGTGAATCTTTAAGTCATATTGAATTTCGAACAATTAGTTGCACTTTATGAGGTTTAGGTGAATTACAATGTTTACTTTGTGAAATTGGTATATAATTATGTGTAGGAGTTGGAAGAGATAGAGGAGACCCTACTCAATAGGGGGAGATTTCCTTTGAGAAGGAGTTGAAAGCTTGTAGGTAAGTGATTATTAATATAATGCTTATACATATATTGATTCTTACAAAATTATGGTTGTTTGACTATGTTTGGTTTGTATAAGCCAATGGATATGGAAAAGAAGTGAGATATATGAATATTGAGACTTGTGATGGAATATGTGGATTGTGAATTATGGTGAATATTGTATTCATGCATGATGAATGTTATAAATGTAAGAATGAATTAAATATTGTGGATGGAATGTTAATATAATGACTTGTTGTGATACAATTATGTTAAGTTATGTTGTATATGATGTGTGTATTTCATAAGAAGGTGAAATAAGTGAGAAAATGATGATGCATGAAAAAGTGTATTGAGTAAAGACTGAGCCGGGCAGATAGTCTTCACTGATTGTGAAATGGGAAAGCTGAGCCGGACGGATAGCTACCCATAATTTAATTAAAAGAAGTGAGACTGAGTCGGACGGATAGTCTTACTATATGGCCATTTGAAATTGTGAATGTGATTGTGAGAAATATGCCAAATGTAGCTTTGTGTGAGGTGATGGTATGAAAAATGGTTTTGGCTGGATATTGAGCAATGATATGGGAAAGTGAATGTAAACATTCTTGTAATTATAAGAATTGGTTGTAAATACTATATATTTTATTAAAAGTGAGATATGTGTGGGAAAATGTGTGTTATTGATTCCAGCCGTATATTTCACTATGTATGGATATATGTTCTTGCATTCGTGTTGCATATATAATGTTGAATTCTAATTTAATGTGAGGTGCGAATGAAATGGTTAGGGTTGTGTGATAATGTTTATTTACACACAATCCTATGTATGTAATATCAATTAGTAGGTTGCTATTGATGATTATGAAAATTGTTATTGAATGTATATATTATAACCAAAAATGAGTTGGGATGTTTGTGTATATTATTGAAGAGATTTAGGGTTGATAAACACTTTTGACATGGCTGTGTGGCCTTAACGCATGGCCATGTGCATTCTTTGCACGACCGAGTGTATGTTCGATGTATTAATTGTAAGTTCAGACATGGCCATGTGCCTTTTTGGCACGGTCGTGTACAAACAATGAGAAAAATGATGGAAGTAGGTACGACCGTGCGCCATTTTGACATTGCCGTGCAGAATTAGGAAGAAAAAGTGTCGAAGCAAGCACGGCCATGTGCCATTTTGGCATGGCCATGCAGATTCAGGGGACACAACCGTGTGTCATTGTGACATGGTCGTGTATGTCCAAAGGAAGAATGCAATCCTCAAGCATGGCCATGCATGATTTTTGTATGGCCGTGCGAGCTTAGTGTGCTAAGTTTACAAACTCAGGCACAGCCATGTGCAATTCCTACACGGTCGTGCGCAGCTTTGTGTGTTGAACTTCTGTAGTTGATGGGTAGCAAATTTATTTATATATTCTTCTTAATTAGTTCTTGAGAAGTGTTATAGGTTTAATTATATTAATAATTGCTTATTGAGTTGCAAGCTCATTCCTTTACAATTGTGGTTTTCAGGCATAGATAGATAGAGCTTGAGTTGTACTGATGTCGTGAGCTCAGGTGGGATAAAAAAAAGCTTGGTGTCGACATTTTCATCCACATAAGCATTTAGTATTTTGGCATTTATATTGAGATTATATTTGTTTCGAGTATACATATGTAAAGTTGTGTATAATTGTAATAATGTACATTGTACAACCTATATATATATAACATATCTTATGACAAAATTTTTATTATGTCACATGTATGTGGTACTTCAAGGGTGTTACATTAAGTGGTATTATGTCACGTGTATGTGGTATTTCGAGGGTGTTATATTAAGTGGTATCAAAGCAGGGATTAGATTCCCTCGGGACATGAGAACATGATGCATTAATGACATATAGTTTATGTGCGTTGCACATGTTAGGATGGAAGGACACCGAGCTCAACCTATCGTCCAAATGAGTCATTAGAGTCAAATTTTAGACAATTCATGTGCAAGCTTTATATGAGCTTGAATAAATTTCTATTTATAACCCCTCCATAAGATGCATATTCTTGTATATTAGTGAATTGATTAAAAGATAAGAACTATGAATATATAAGAAAGCAAAGTGTAAAGGTTATTACAGTCTTAGTGATTCCACCATAGCAAAAGATGATTATAGAATACAAAAAGAATTCTATATTAAATTAAGTATACTGATGCAAAGAGAATTAGTTATGCAGTGTCATTATTTAAGCAATATGCTCTAGGCTGGTAGAAGACAATACTAGAAAGTGAAAATGTACTGATGACCATAATTTAGATAGACTTTTCTTTTAAAAGCATTTACAGAGAGATATATTTTAGAGGCATATATAGATAGAATGAATATTGAATTTTTAGAATTGAGGTAAAATGATTCACCTATGGCCGATTATGATGCGTAATTTAAGAGATTATCGAAGTATGTTTCTAAAAAGGTAACAACTTATGAGTTAAAGTAAAATGGACTTGAGAAAGGATTGAATTTATAGATTTGAGAGAGAGAGAGTAATAATCAAACCACTAAATTATAGAGATTCGGTGGAAATTGCATTTTGTACTGAAAGGTTTATCAAGAAAGAGAGAGAGCTTTAAAAGCTAAAAGAATTTAGGTTTCAACAAAATAAATTTAGAGGATAGAGTGAGCATTTGTTCGGCTAACTAATGAAGGAAAGACTTAGTAGGAAATTTGAAGAGTCTAAAAGATAAAAAGTTAATAGTAAATCTATGGGTAGTATAATATTTCCAGGATACAATTACAATAATGGTGGTAAGAAACATTCAGGTAAATGATGGGGTCTTAAGCCAAGGATATGTTATTATTGTAGAGAACCGGGTCATTTTGTTAAAGATTATCCATTGACAAGAAGCAATAGAAGATCTCAACTAATTAGGTCAAGTAGTGAAATCGAAAAAAAATGATGCAAATCACTAGTAGATAGGATGAAAATCGAGAAAGTGAGGAAAAAGGAGTTGATATTACAATACAAATCGGACCTGATGATTAACCTCAAAAGTAAGAAGCACATGTTTCATTAAATGAATATAAGGGTACATTTTATTATATTGCTTATGATATCATTTGATTTTTAATTTTTATGATACGTTTGCATTACTGAGGGCATGGTATATGTATTTTAATACCTACTGAAATATTGTGATAGTGAACTTAGTGATGGATATTTTAAGGTAGAGGAAGATATAGATAGTAGGAAAAGGAGAGACTGTGCATGCTAGTTGGATTTCAGCTTTAATTGCATCACATGTGATTTGAATTTAGATATTGGTAACTCTGAATGGCATAATGTTTTATTGCCGAGACGGCATTCGAAATTTGGTTTAGATATTATAAATTTTTGATTATGTCATTGGAATTGATTAATAAATTAGTTATGATTATGATATTTGTAAACAATATTTTTCAACAGTATTTGAATTAGTTATGATTGATTTATATGATAATTCTTTTAATTATCCAATAAAGAAGAATATGGCAAGTATTTCTGAATAGTATTGCGGGGAAAGATAGTTGTGTGGTATTCTAGTAAAAATAGATTGAGAGTGAGGAAACTATTTTCCTTAAGAAGGAATTTATGAAGGGAATGGATTGAATTAGATGAATTAGAGTGTAAGTAAGATGTGTTGTATATGTATTTAATGTGTGGTCATATGTAGGAGTTATAAGGAGCAAGAAAGACATAAACAACTAGAAGAACTTTCATTTGTTGAGGTAGAAGGTACTTTGATAATTACTTACTATTATAGTGCATTTAATAGTTCTTTTATATATTATGAATTTAATAGCCAATGTGTGCTTACTTGGATTAAAAAAAATATGAATCGTCATATATGTTAAAAGGGTTAGGTTGTGATTTATTTTATTGACAATGGAAGGATAGTGATTTTGGCGTTGCTTTAGAATATCAATGTTTAAATGTATGAGATTAGTATAAAGATATATTTAAATAAAAGAGTTCTGAATATATTAATTATTAAGAAATAAGGAGATGATTATATATGCATATAGTGAGATATGTGATTGGATATGCTATAGATAATATCATGAATTGTGAATGGTTATTGAAATGTGAATGATGCCTATTATGTGAATTATGCAAGCTATTTAATATGGCATGGATTGAAATATGTTGTGATGAAAATGTTGAATATTGATTAAATGTGATATGAATATTAAGTAATGGTGAGGAAATATGAAGTATACGTGTGATGGTGAAGACTGAGCCGGATGGATAGCCTCCACTGATTATGAATTGAAAAGTGTGAAATTAAACAAAATGTGATAATATTATGAGATATGGGCAAACTGAGCCAGGCGGATAGCTATCCATGATTGATATGAGGAAGTGAGATCTGAGACTAAGCCGGACAGATAATCTCAGTATGTGGCCATTTATAAAAATTGTGATTATGATGAATAAGCCAAATTGGCTAAGTGTGAGACAATTGTGTGAGATTGGTTTTGACCGGATACCAAACAATGAGAATGAGATGTGAAAGTGTGAATTCTTATATTTATGTGAATTATTGTGAGATGCTATCATTATTGATAAGATGAATGCAAATATTAAATAAAGTATTGAGATTTGAAATTTATGTAATGTGTACTCAATCGCTTATTGATTATATTTATACTCTTCTGGTATAAAAGTGATGATTGAGGGTGTTAGAGATGATGAAATGCAAATGCACATATTTGGCTATATATATGTATATAATCCTCCATATATGAATTGATTGTGAATACTAAATATATCATAAAGGGTGACTATACGAATATTAAATGATGTAGGGATATAGATATATTTTGAGCTTACATTGTGAATGAGATATATTGTATGAAAGAGTTATGGAGACTATGAAAGGATTATATATGTTTGAGACTTGTGATTGATTGAATACTTTACAACTGTGAATGAATTGAATTGATAATGTTAAGTACATTTTTGGAGTGTCACTGAGTTGCTTTGGGTTTTATTTAAGTATGGAAAAGTATGTATAGCTCTAAGAAGGCTAAATAGGGAATTTTAAGATTTAGAAGGAAAGGAAAATTTAGTCTGAAATATAGGGACAGTGATGCATATGGACATATGAACACAAGTACCAATTCAAATCCTTTGAATTATGATAGAGGACCAATCACGAGATCCTGAGCTAAAAGGATGAAAGATGCTGCCAAGGAGCTTGTGCAAAAGAGTCTAGAGTCTAAAGAACAAAATGGAGATGAAGAAACTAAGTTAATCAATGTACTTGGTGGTGATCCGGCCGATACATGCCCGTGTATACATTTGCACAGCCGTGTTGCATGTTCGTAAATCATCCCGAGCCAGACACGGGTCCATACACGCCCGTGTCTAAGGTCGTGTTGTTATACACACCCTATGTTTTAAGACCGTGTTCCAAGACACGCCCGTGCTTATTTCTGAAGCGTCATCTGCATAATACACGGTCAGACGACATGCTCGTGTAAGAAACCATATAGATATCTGGATTTCTAAAGAGGCATCAAAACACACCCGTATAACGACATACTCAGACCGTGTGCCAAGCCGTATTGGAGTCTGTCGATTTTTCTAAATTTCTCAAAGTTTGTACATGCCCGTGTACTTTTAAACACGATTGTATCTCAATGATGAATTTTATCTAATTAGGATTTTCTTTATATTTTCTTTGCTAATTAGAATTCGTGTTTAATTAGGAATGCCATTGTTTATTCCTAAAGAGTTATTTTCTTTTAGAATTAGTTTACATTTCGATTACAAGTCTATAAATACTTGTATCAAATATCATTATTTACATTAGTTGATTTATTTGATTCAAATTATTAATTAAATTTTCTTGAGTTCTTGCGAGAGCTAAAATCTGAATTTGCTTCGAGAGTGTTGCAATTTCAACCCTGATAATTAGAGGTGCTAGTTGTTCGATAGCTAGTATTACTAATTCCTATCAAAGTTTATACTAGATAGATTCTTGGACAATGATCCCAATAGATTGTTACGGGTCCTAGTTGTTAGATAACTAGTGGGATGCATCAGACAGTATAAAATTGTAAAGAATATGGACCATTAGCATATAAATTGCATTTGCCAAGCAAATTGTTATCTATTCATAATGTATTCCATGTGTTTATATTGAAACGGTATAGATCGGATCCTAGTCATGTAATACAAAAACCTAAGATAGAGATTTCTAAAAGATTGACGTATATATAAGAATCAATAGAAATTCTAGATCGAAAGGTGAAGCAATTAAGGAATAAAGGAATTCTAATAGTAAAGGTGAAGTGAAGTTATTGTTCACCTAAAGAAGCAATATAGAAAGTAGAAGAGCTAATGAAATAAAAATAACCATATTTGTTCTCAGAAGATGGTGAGTAATTAATTTCGGAGACGAAATTTCTTAAGGGGGAAGAAATATAACATCCTCTCTCTAGCATACGTAATTATGACGTATGTAATATATGTTGTGTATAGTATATAAGTGGACCTTATTTAAGTTATAGATGTGCATGAATGTAGAGAAGGACTAAAGTATAAGGAAAGTTTGGAGTGATTTGTCACAATAGAAAGTTATGGAGGTATTGTGTAATATTCCAATTCATTAAGGAGGTTAATAGATATTATGAAGATATTTTGTTATATTTAATTAGAGATTTATTATTATTATTATTATTGTTGTTATTATTGTTATGGTCATTAAGGGATAAATATGCATTTATGGAACGAAGACTTTAGGGAGGAAATTTGTAGGATTTTGATTGGTTGAACATTTATGTGTATATATGTATATATTGGTGTAAAGAATTGTAGAGAATTAGAGTAGAGAAAGAGTGATTTCTTGAGATATTTTTGGAGAGTTTTTGACCTTATTTAAGCTAGCAATCAAGTGCCTTAAGAAGCATTAGAAGGTCATATATCTATTGAAGACCTAATTGGTAAGTTTTCTTATGTTTTTGGATTGAATTAAGTTGAGTTATTATTTTGGGAATTTCGGGTTCTGCCTCCTCTATTTTTAGTCTTCTTATTTTGACTATAACTTTAGCTATAGAGCTCTGATTTGAGCATGGTTAGACTCTCTGAAGTTTTCAGAGAGTCATCTATAACTTTTATGTTTTGAGCTTGAGCTTATTTGGCCCTTAAAGTTGTTTGGTAGGGCTTGACATTTTCTTACTCTTGCTGTCAGCCCTATTTTGCCTAATTTGCATTAAAAATCCATAATTAATTCCATACTTGTCCGAATTAAGTAATTCTAATTGGAATTGATAGTGGACTTATAACCCTAGCTTCAGTAGAAATTTGGAAGTTATTGGACTTGTGTGTGAATCTTTAGGTTGTATTGAATTTAGAGCAATTAGTTGCACTTTGTGAGGTTTAGGTGAATTACAATGTTTTCTTTGTGAAAGAGGAGACCTAACTCAATAAGGAGAGCTTTCCTTTGAGGAGTTAAAAGCTTAGAGGTAAGTGATTATTAATATAATGCTTATACATATATTGATTCTTATAAAATTATGGTTGTTTGACTATATTTGGTTTGTATAAGCCAATGGATGTGGAAAAGAAGTGAGATATATGACTATTGAGACTTATGATGGAATGTGTGGATTGTGAATTATGGTGAATATTATATTCGTGCATAATGAATGTTATAAATGTGAGAATGAATTAGTGATTATGGATGGAATGTTAATATGATGACTTATTGTGATACAATTATATTGAGTTTTATTGTATATGATGTGTGTGTTTCACAAGAAGGTGAAACAAGTGAGAAAATGATGATGTGTGAGAAAGTGTATTGAGCAAAGACTGAGTCGGGCGGATAGCTACCCATAATTTAATTAAAAGAAGTAAGACTGATCCGGGTGAATAGTCTCACTATATAGCCATTTGAAATTGTAAATGTGATTGTGAGAAACATGCCAAATGTGTCTTTGTGTGAGGTGATGGTATGAAAAATGGTTTTGGCTAGATATTGAGCAATAAGATGGAAAGGTGAATGTACACATTCTTGTAATTATAGGAATTGGTTATGGATACTATATATTTTTTTAAAAGTGAGATATGTGTGGGAAAATATGTGTTATTGATTCCAACCGTATATTTCACTGTGTATGGATATATGTTCTTGCATTCATATTGCATATATAATGTTGAATTCTGATTTAATGTGAGGTGCGAATGAAATGGTTAGGGTTGTGTGATAATATTTATTTACACACAATCTTATATATGTAATATCAATTGGTAGGTTGCTATTGATGATTATGAACGATTGAAATTATGATTGAATGTATATGTTATACCCAAAAATGAGTTGGGATGTTTGTGCATATTATTGAAGTGATTTAAGGTTGATAAACACTTTTCACACGGCTGTGTGGCCTTAAAGAATGGCCATGTACATTTTTTACACAGCCGAGTGTATGTTTGGTGTGTTGATTATAAGTTCAGACATGACCATATGCCTTTTTGGTACGGCCGTGTACAAACAATAAGAAAAATGATGGAAGTAGGCACGGTCGTGCACCATTTTGACATGGTCGTGTGGAATTAGGAAGAAAAAGTGTCGAAGCAGGCACGGCTGTGTGCCATTTTAGCATGGCCATGAGGATTCAGGGAACAAGGCCGTGTGTCATTTTAACAAGGTCGTGTGTGTCCAGAGGAAGAATGCAATCCTCAGGCACGACCGTGCATGATTTTCACATGGTCGTGAGAGCTCAGTGTGCTGAGTTTACAAACTCAAGCACAGCCATGTACAATTCCTGCACGACCGTGTACAACCTTGTGTGTTGAACTCCTGTAGTTGATAGGTAGCAAATTTTTTTATATATTCTCCTTAATTAGTTCTTGAGAAGTGTTATAGGTTTAATTATATTAATAATTGCTTATTGAGTCGCAAGCTCATTCCTTTATAGTTGTAGGTTTCAGGCATATATAGATAGAGCTTGAGGTGTACTATTGTCGTGAGCTCAGGTGGGTCAAAAGCAAGCTTGGTATCGACATTTTCATCCACATGAGCATTTAGTATTCTGGCATTTATATTGAGATTATGTTTATTTAGAGTATACACATGTAAAGTTGCGTACAATTGTAATAATGTACATTGTACAACTTATATATATATAACATATCTTATGACAAAATTTTTATTATGTCACGTGTATGTGGTACTTCGAGGGTGTTACATATTTTGTCTTACCTTTTCATGTAAATTACGAACAAAATCTGCCTTTCGAACACCATCTAAATTAACGTGCTCACTTATAGGCAAAGGTGATAGATCCAACGGTGTTAAAGGATTAAAACCATACACAATTTCAAAAGGTGAATAATTTATAGATGAATGCATAGCCCTATTATATGAAAATTCTACATGAGGCAAAATCTCATCCTAAGATTTCATATTCTTCTTAATTATAGCACGTATAAGTTGTCCTAATGTCCTATTCACAAGTTCGATTTGGCCATCGGTTTGTGGATGATATGCAGTACTAAACAACAACTTAGTTCCCAATTTCACCCACAAAGTCTTCCAGAAATAGGACAAAAACTTAGTATCCCTATCACTCACAATAGTTTTAGGTATACCATGCAAACGCACTATATTCTTAAAGAAAAAATTAGCAATATATGATGCATCATCAATTTTATGACATGGAATAAAATGTGCCATCTTAGAAAACCTATCAATAATAATATATATGCTATCATTACCATGCCTAGTCCTAGGTAGTCTAAGTACAAAATCTATAGATATATCTACCTAAGGTGATTGTGGAATAGGCAATGGTGTATACAAACCATGTGGATGCACTTTAGACTTAACTTACAAACATGTAATGTAATTAGCACAATACTTAGATACATCAGATTTCATGTTAGCCTAAAAGAAATACTCATGTAAAACGTCTAATGTCTTAGCTATGCCAAAGTATCCCATCAAACCCCCCTCATGTGCCTCCTTAATTAACAACAAATGCAATGAACATCTAGGCACATAAAGTTTCTTTAAACGAAACAAATACCTATCATATCTATAAAATTTATCAAAGGTAATTGTTTCACATGCATTAAATACATTGCTAAAATCAGGATCATGTGCATACAATTCTTTAGTATACTTAAAACTAAGCAATTTAGCATCCAAAGTGTTAAGTAAAACGTACCTCCTTGATAATACATCAACCATAATGTTTTCCTTACCTTGTTTGTATTTGATAACATAAGGGAAAGATTTAAGAAACTCACTCCACTTAGCATGTCTCTTATTGAGCTTATTTTGTCCCTTCAAATGCTTCAAACTCTCCATGTCGGTATCGATAACAAACTCCTTAGACAATAGGTAATGTTTCCATATCTCCAATGCCCTTACCATGGCATACATCTCCTTATCGTATGTCAGGTAATTAAGTACTGTGCCACTTAATTTCTCACTGAAATATGCAATTGGCTTACTCTCTTACATCAAAATAGCTCTAATTCCCACGCCAGAAGCATAACATTCAATCTCAAATGTTTTATCAAAGTTAGGCAAAATAAGAATAGGTGCAGAAATTAATTTAGATTTCAGTATGTTAAAAGCATCCTCTTGTTCCTTTCCTCATCTAAATCCAACATTCTTTTTTATTACTTTTGTCAAAGGGGCAGCTATACTAGAGAAATCACGCACAAAATGTCAATAAAAACTAGTTAAACTATGAAAACTATGAACATCCCCGACATTCCTAGGTGTAGGCCAAGTTTCAATAGCCTTAACCTTCTTATGATCAACCTCTATACCATGCTCACTAACAACATATCCTAAAAATATAATTTTAGGCACACAAAATGAATATTTAGCAAGCTTAGCATACAACTTTTATGATTTTAAAACACTAAAAACTTATCTAATATGCATAACATGGTCCTCTAGTGATTTACTATACACAAGTATATCATCAAAATAGACAACAACAAACTTACCTATAAATTCTCTTAAAAGATGGTCTATTAAATGTATGAATGTATTAGGAGCATTAGTTAAACTAAATGGCATGACTAACCACTCATATAACCCATATTTTATTTTAAAGGCAGTTTTCCATTCATCACCAAATTTCATTCTAATTTCATGATACCCAGCCATTAAATCAATTTTAAAAAATATGCATGCACCATGTAATTCATATAATATGTCATCTAAACAAGGTATAGGATGGTGATACTTTACAGTGATTTTGCTGATGGCACGACAGTCAATACACATATGCCATGTTCCATCCTTTTTAGGCACTAGTAGTACGGGTACAATACATAGGCTCATACTTTCTCTAATCAACCCTTTAGACAATAACTCATCCACTTGTCTTTGTAATTCCTTTGTATCTTCGGGATTACTCTTATAAGCTGGCTTATTCAGAATTTGTGCTCCAAAAATAAAATCAATTTGATGTTCTATCCCTCTTAATGGTGGCAAACCATGGGGCATAGACTCGGGAAACAAATCCTTAAATTCCTGCAACAACACTTGAAAAGAACTAGGTAGAGAAGAGAGAATTAGGTTAGCATCAAAAGCTAAACATGCACTCTTAAATACCAATAGTATCATAGGATGCTTGCTTAGATAAGCCTTTCTAATCTCACCCTCTCTTGCAAAGAAATTTCCTTTTACCTCTTTTTTTACCACTCTTTACACACTAGTCTCTTATTTTGCATGCGCAATCTCACCATTTTTACTCTCTCTGTGCATCCCCTCTATTTTCTCTCCTTTTTCCTCTCTTTCCTCACGCTTCTTTTGGCTCTTCTCACAACTCTCCTTTTACTGGTGCACCTTTTCTTTTTCTTGTGCACTCTCACATTCACTTAAAATTTTTTGATCTTCATACACTTCCTTAGGCGACATAGGTAATAAATTAATAGTCCTACCATTCATCTTAAATGAACATTTGTTAGTAAAACCATCATATATGACTCACCTATCATATTGCCATGTACGTCCTAATAATATGTGACTAGCTTGCATAGGAACTATATCACATAATACCTCATCACAATAACATCTAATAGAAAATATAATCAATGCTTGCCTAGTGACCTTAATATCCCCACTTTCATTCAACCATTGTAATCTATAAGGTCTAGGAAGTTTAGTTGTTTTAAGTCCTAATTTATTAACTAAAATAGAATTAATAACATTAGCACAACTTCCACCATCTATAATCATACTACACAATTTATCATGTATCATGCATCGAGTATAAAAGATGTTTTCACGATGTACCTCCTCCTCCTTAGCTTGCATGTTTAAGGCACGTCTGGTAACCAAAGTGTAAATTGGTCCTTGTAGGGCTGATTCCTCCTCCACATCAGATGCATTCTCCAATGGTGGCATGTCACTCAAATCATCATCATCATCATCCTCTTCCTCACTCACTACCTCCCCATTGCGTAAGGTCATGATCTTGGCATTTGGACATTGTGCAACCTTATGTCCATATCCTAAACATTTAAAGTATTGAATATTAATTGACTTACACTTGGATATGTCATCCTTAGGTTATGTCTTTGATGTAGTAACATCCTTGCTTTTATTTAGCTCAAATCTTCCCTTGCTTGCACTTATTTCTCCTCCCTTATTCTTCCAATTCGATTTCCATGTGTGTGTAGGAGTCGAATTCATTTTGGTTTTCACATTCAATTGCTTTTCCACCTTGATTGCTATATGTACCATATCCTCCAAATCTACACAATGATGCAATTCAACAAGGTTAGCAATTTTATGATTTAAACCTGATAGAAAATGTGCCATGGTAGCCTCTCTATCCTTCTCAATATTAGCTCAAATCATGGCCATCTCCATCTCTTGGAAATACTCTTTAACACTTCTAGAGCCTTAGTTCAACCTTTGTAACATATTGTACACCTCTCTATAATAGTGTTGAGGTACAAATCTCTTCCTCGTTATGGTTTTCATCTCAAACCATGAGGTAATTGGTCCTTCTCCACTTCTACGCCTAATAGAGATGAATTGATCCCACCACACACTAGCATAGTTAGTGAACTGCACGGTGGCCAATTTTATCTTTTTCTCTTCAGTATAATTATGGCACTCGAACACCCTTTCAACCTTTTTTTCCCACTCCAAGTATGCCTCCGGATTACTCTTATCTTGGAAAGTTAGAATCTTCATCTTGATTGATCCCAAGTTCCCATCTTTGGTCTTGCCTGTATTGGCACGTGTTGATTCTTCTTTGGCTGCCTCCTCTTTTAGTTCATTAAAAAGAATGCATTGGGTCTCCCTTACTCAGATAGGGGTAGCTATCTCTAACCATCGTTCATGGACCTTTTGATTGTCACTCTTCATATCCTCTTGTTGAACTAATATTATTTGCAACATGGCTTGTATTGCATCCAATGTAAGCTTCTCCTTTGTATCAATGATATAAATCTAACACAAAAATTAAAAGAAAAATTTCTATCCTAACACTCCCTTACGTGTTTCTCTTAATTAACTATAAACTCTCTAATGCACTCACAATTAAAAACACACAAAGAATTTTCTTTTGAGTTCTTAATTAAGCTAAACTCGTACTACTTCTAAAAGAATCATAAATCAAACTAGATTACTAAAGCTATTAGTGAAAGATAAGCTAAAAGATGTAAGTGTGGGGCTGTTTTGGGTGATTTCAGGTATGTCTGAAATTTGGAATTTATTTATGTTCGAATTTTGGTATTTAACGAGTAGAAAGAAGGGTTTAAAGATATAGAATGATGTAGGATAGATAGACAAAGAAAACAAGTAGAAAATATGCAAATTGATGAGTTTTTGAAGGGTGATATGCTTACCCACGAATTTTATTGATGCAACAGAATATGATCAATACGGCTTCCTTAATGTTTGTTAAGGCCGAATCACTTGATGCAATTTTGATTGATGCGGGATGAACTTTGTATATTTCCTTTTTATCAATATAAATACTACACTAGGGATACGTAGCTTACACTAGAGCCAAAGCTCTGATACCAAACTGATATGTCCCAATAGTTATTTAACAACTAGGATCCATAACAATCTATTGGAATCATTGCCTAAGGATCTATCTAGTATAAACTAATAGGAATTAGTAACACTATCTATCGAACAACTAGCACCTCTAATTATTAGGGTTGAAATTGTAACACGCTCGAAGAAAATTCAGATTTTAGCTCTCGCAAGAACTCTATAAATTTTAATTAAGAATTTGAATTAAATCAATCAACTATATTCAATAATGATGTTTGATACAAGTATTTATAGACTTGTAATCCTAAACCTAATCTTGTTCTAAAAGAAAACAACTCTTTAGGAATAAACAATGATATTCTTAATTAAACACAAATTATAATTAGTAAAGAAAACATAAAGAAAAATCCTAATTAGACAAAAATTGGCCATCGAGACATGGGCGTGTCTGAACGTACACGGGAATATTGAAAGCTCTGAGAATTTTAGCAATTTTGATAGACTCCAACACAGATTGGAATACGGTCTGGTCTTGGTCATATACGGGTATGTTTCAATGTCTCTTCAAAAATCTAGACATCTACATGGGCGTGTCATCTGACCGTGTATCATGCAGATGACGCTTCGGAAATAAGCACAGGCGTGTCTTGGAACATGACCTTGGAACACGGATATGTAGAGACCAATGTCTGACTCAGGATAATTTACGAGCATGTAACACGGCTGTGCAAAAGCATACATGGGCGTGTATCGGCCTGATCACAACTAAGTAAATTGACTAACTTAATTTCTTCCAAATCTTCTCCTTTTTGTCCCAAAGGCTCGAGACTCTTTCGCACAAGTTCCTTGGCAGCATCTTTCATCTTTTTAGCTCGAGATCTCGTAATTGGTCTTCCTTCATAATTCAAAGGATTTGAATTTGGTTTTGTGCTCGCATGTCCATATGCATCAATTTTAGGAAGAATCTAAGGGAAGTTGCTAAGTCAGTACATGAGCTGGGTCTAAGGTAAGTTCAAAGGCTTCCACAACTTTATACTTTCTTTCCGTCTCCCCATTCAAGGGTCCGAACGATATACTCAACTATACTCCATTATGAGTGACAATAGCTATATACCCTACCACCAGATTTGAATGAAATACAGGCAGTAAAGCAACAACTATCAACGGTTTGTTCAGGACTGAGTGCACGGTATGTGAGAAAAGTGTTGTGAATGCAAAAAAATAACTAAATAATTAAAAATGATAAAACATAGAATACTAGAATCAGTTTCTCTATCTCCAGTGGAGTCACTACTATAGGCGGTGGGGTTCAGCGCGTGCCCAAGTGTTTGGAGACCATGGCACTGTTTGAGCTCAGGGCCCACTAGGAAATACAACTTTATACCTTTTTATGAGCTTGAGTCAGAGAAGGGAGTCACCATCCGAGTGAAATCCGGAACACACTATATAGCAACTGGATCCCACGAATGGGCCCAGCAGTCGTTCTCAGAGACTGGGTCCGAAAACTAGATATGGACTTTTTAAATGACCATCTAACCTTTCGATCAGTCTCTGTTTGTGTTTCGTATTTTATTATTTTTTATTATTTCTTTATTTCTTTATTAATATGTGAATTGCAGTTTCCTCCAAAGAAGTTTCAATTTTTACAATTTAGTCCAAATTTGTGATTTTAATCCATTTTCATGCAATTATGTCTGATTCATAATATACATCCACACAATATCACCATTCATCAACAATGAACAATAAATAAAACAACAAAAATATAAATAAAACGTATACAAAGAAATAGAGGAAGAATAAATGAATACAACCCCTTTTCGACACACAATAATAAAAAGAATAAAATAAAATACTAAAAAAAAAGCCAAAATCAAAGCTAAAAGTATAGTAACCAGTAGGGCTACCAAGTCTATACGTCTGCGAAAAAATGATTGATCAGTCTGTTCAAAAAGAAAAATACCTAAAAAAGAAAAGAGTTAGTACACAATAAAATAATCAACAACTAAATTTCAGCTAGGTTACATATTAATTAATTACAAAAAAAAAACATTGAAGTTAAATCTAAAATTAATTAAAAGATTTTACAATATCAAATAACTTAATTTTATTAAATTAATTAAAGAACAAATAATTATTTAATCTATACATCCCTAGTTAATTTAACCACCATCAATTAATAGTAAATACCAAACAGAAATAAAATATTACAACAAAAAATACATAAATATAAAAGTTAACAACAAAAAGTAAAAAAAAAACACAATAAAATAAATAAAAAAGATTAAATAAAACAAAAAATACAATAGAATGAAAATAAATAAATAAAAAACAGAAATAAAAATTAGAAAAGGACAATAGTACTAAAATAAAATTGAAACAAAGTAAAATAACAAATAAAAAAAAAAAGACAACAATGCAATACTTAAAAAAAAAAAGTGTGTTACGGGCAGGTGCCAAAAATCAAACAAGCACCATAAGCAAGTGCCTTCAATAAATCAAAATTTTTATTTTTTATTAATCAAATAAATAAAATTAGAAAAATACATAAATGGATAATAAATAAAAATAAAAATAATATAAAGAATATAAATATCTATCAGATTACCAATATAGAAGGATGGTAAAAGAGCTCACTTTAAGCAATGACCAATTAAAATATTTATTGGTTCTTTGAAATGCTAAAATTACCTAATTATATTCTCTCCCAAAAACTCTTTCCCCTTGATTTTTTTTCTTTTTTCTCTCTTTTTCTAATTGATGGAATGAATCCCTTTTTTTCCTTCTTTTTTTTTTTCAAAAAACTATTTTCTTCTTTTTTTTTAGCGTTACTCCTCCATTTTTTTCTCCATTATCTCCTAAAACCTCTTCACTTTGCCTTTTTTAAAAAAAAATTTCCTATTCCTAGCTAACATCATTCCTACTTCTCCCATTCCCTCCTCTTTATTTTATTTTTGGTATTATTTTATTTATTTTTTTGGGCTAAGGGTCCATTAAAAATGAATTTGGGTTAACTTTTTATTTGGGCCAATACTTGATTTAGTGGACTCATCATTGTTTGGCCTTTTCATCATCGGAATTATTTTTTAATTTCAAGGTGGGTAGAAACCAGGCATCAACAATTATTTAGTTGATATTTAAAATTTTATAATTTAAAATATAAAGTTTATACTATTTATAAATATAATATAGTCTTCAAATAATGTTAATCTTATTTTAATATTATTTATTATTTTATTATTTATAGTTATAATTTAAAAAGTATTAATAAATTAAAATTATTAGATTATAAGTTTTTTGGAGTTATTAATTGTTACTTAGAATAAAATACTTATGGATAAAAAATTATAAAATAATAAGTCTTGTCAATTTTTAAATTATTAACTTAATTGAGAGAAAGTACAAATTTAAATGTATTTTTATTATTTTATTAAATTTATTTTAATTTTTATTTTAAAATACCTTATTTATTTATAAAAATTGTAAAAAATATTTTTATTATTTTAGTAAATTATAAAGTTAATTGAGCTACAAAATACATATTTTATAAATTTTTATATGTACAGTAATCAATTTGACTCTTTTTAAACTTTAAATATAAATTCATGGAATAAAATGAAATTTGCTAATAAAAGCAAACTGAACCAAAAATTACAAGTTGAGATGTCTATGAGATCAAACTTTAAATACAAGGAGCCAATTGATTTTTCACTACAAGTACAGGGGTTACGTTAGAGATTTTACAAGTTGAGATATTTATGAGGTCAGACTTTAAATACAGTGAGCCAATGAGTTTTTCACTACAAGTACAGAGAGTTAGTTACATATTAGGTATATTTGAATTGAAACAAACTCTATGAAAGAATTAAAGAAAAAATCAATTTTCAAGCTCGCAAAATCTAAATAATATAAAATCAACAACTAGATAATGTCATTTAGAGGCCAATGTCCAAAAAAAGATTCAGATTGTAGGAGCCATATGTCCAGAAAAGATTCTGATTTTGTTTCATCAACCTTGATATTCAAAATCAAGAGGATTTCAATCAAAAAAAAAGTAGTCTCGTTCCATCAACCTTGATGTAAAAATCAAGAGGTTAGAAACTTGTTGTTAAGGTTTTCGTCCTTCATCCTCGGAGTCAACTATCTGAGAAGATATTCTAAACTATTTCCGTCAGCCTTGATGTTCAAAATCAAGAGGTTTTTGAAAATAATTCAGCTCGTCAACCTTGATGTACAAAATTAAGAGGTTTTTTTTCTATCAAAGAAAATAGTAACTTTGTGTTATAAGATAAAAGTCTTATAGTCACTTCTGGCGTTAGACGATGTAAACTGAGATATGCCATATAGCCATTTAGGTATTAGGCGAGGACAACTAAGATACACCGTATAACCATCTAGGTTTTAGGTAGAGACAATTAAAATGTGTCGTTTAACCATCTAGGCATTAGGCGAAGACAACTGAAATACACTATTTAGCCATTTAACCATTGGGTGAGGATAAAAAAAATATGTCATATAGCTTGTAGGGCGTCAGGCGAGAATCAATAGAACTGCTATATAGCCTCTGAGGCATCAGGGGGATGCTATATTCAGAAAGATTTAGCAGCTGGCCCACATTCATAAAACATATTCAAATAATACAAAGTTGATGCATGCATGATCGCAATCTTTGAAAGCTTTTAATATTGATTTTGATAACACAACCTTGTGTGATGTGGAAATAATGAATTATCCTAATATGTGTATGCATGAGATTTAAAAATACTTTTACAAAACAATTTCATGTAATACATGAACTACTAGTTAGAGCAACATGTAGTTTTGAAAGATTTTATATACATTGAATAGCCAAATGCCTATTCTGTTTAAAGCTGATCTTTAGGACCGGTCCTCCCTCTATCATAGATTCTAAATTTGAAAATTGAGTCTATCATAGACTGCTATTGAGACCAGTATTACATAATGGACATAAAAATTGAGACCCTTAATGGTTAGATTGGGATGATGACAACAACAATTGTCCCTTTCTAGGTTATACTTTAGGAATGTTTCGTTGTTAGAGGACTATCGTGATTGCGCTCGATGTGAATAAGACACTTCATTTGCCCCCAATAAGATACTTTATCACTCTTAAAGTTCATATAGTTGCACCTCAGCTTGAAATTGCAACAATTTATTTTATATTCCCTCTTTTGCCTAAGTTGCCCTCTTTCAGGGGTTTTCAACCTAGCTGGGTGGTTACAAAGTTATGCTGATGATTAACCACTATTTTCTATCATGCAAGCAATTAGTCTGCTCTTACAGCTATTGCATAATGTCCATGTTGTTGTGATATACTCGCCACTAATTACGTGATGCTTGTGTTGTTGACTGTTTGATGTCTATATTGCCACTTTAGTTGCTGATTACATGAATGTGTTATTGATTCAAAAAGTCCATGTCTGACACTTCATGTGCTAATATCATGTCAATCATGCTCATTTTATATGGTCATTCATTCGTTACGACTATGCACACTACATTATGCCTATTATTGATAAGTCCTTTGTAGATTTTCTGACCAACTATTTTTCAGAAATTTTATTTTGAACCTTTGGAATTAGCATCATTGGCGATTAGGAATGATTTATGAAATTGGGTGCTGGAAGATAAACATAGTTCGCTCTTCAAGTATGGGTGGTATTGGTAGATGGCGATATGGATAGGGATTTTTCTTTCTTCATTTTCCTTATTTCTTCTCCTTCCTCTTCTTTTTTCTTTTTTTCTTCTTCTTCTTTCTTTTTCTTTTTCTTATTTTCTCTCTTTTGTTTTTCTCATCCTTTTTTTAAAAGTGGCCAAATTATTTTACACAGAGAAAAAACTGAGGTTTACAATGCCCAAAGAAAAACTAAAAGTCGATTTTGATATTTAACCCCTTTTATTTGATATTGTTTCTTTTTTTTCTCTCTCCTTTTCTTTTTTTGTCTCTCTCTCTCATTCAATCATAATATAAGGTGCACAATTATAAAAAATTTATAATCATATAAATTGAGTAGTTTGACATTTATTAGCATAAAATATTATAGTAAAATATTGTTACAATTTATTACAGCCATTAGAGAAAACAACTAGAATCATTCATGAGTGCGCGACTTCAAATCGACTTCAATTTTCATTCCAAAGTGGTACAGCTCTTCAAAGTTTCTTATACTCATATTCTTCAACTTATTAGTCAGAAGTGGAATGCAAGCCTCTATGGCTATGAATAGTTGGTCTAATTCTACAGGTCTATGCTCCATCTAGGCTAGTTTTCCTCTCCATCTAGTTAGGAAGCTCGTGAAGGATTCATTAGGTTCATGCCTTGTATTCTATAATTCCTGAAGGGAGACTTCAAACTGAGAATTCAATTTGTATTACTTAATGAAAGTTAAACATAGCTCCTTCCAATCTTACTGAACATGTGCATCTAGAGTATAGTACCACTTAACTGTAGCTCCTGTCAATGACATTAGAAATTGTTTGAAAATTTATGTCTTGGTTAATCCAGTAGGCCTCATGAAAGTGATGTATTGTTGAAGATGAAGGTGAGGATTTTTTGTCCCATCATATTTCCTAATGTTTGGAAACTTAAACTTCAGGGGTAGTGGTTCCTCTTACTCTAGATCTAAGTCAGTAAAAAAATAGTTGAGCTCATGCTTCTTCATTGCAATCTACAGCTGATTTATCTGTTTGTTCATGTCTTTCATCCATTATGGTTCAGTCGGACCTTCCATTGCTTTTAGTTTTTCCGTGAGTGGCTCACCAACAGTGGTTTTAGTTTCAAAGTCTTTTTCATCAATAGGTCTCTTTCCTGCTATCTTGGCAACCATGTCTCTGAGCATCTGCTGTATTTCATCCCTAAATTCTTTCAAAATCTCTTATTTGAATCAAAGTTGGAGGGTTCAGACATTTTGCTTCATTATGATGTAGTCTAAATTGATTAATTAGATTCTTAATATTGGTAGGCCAAATTACCCTTGACTTGCTTCCAAATAAAAGAGACTTTTGGCTCTAGACAATGAATTTTAAAAAATGAGTGACATGTATGCATGGAATACAGATTATTTACAAGCATTTACACTTATTTACAATCAAGAAGAACACAAATAAGTCACAAAAAGTGAACCCTCCAACCTCATTCCTCCCATACACGTGTTCAATGATGAGTCTCTTGTCCTAGAATTTTTTATCTGATTTTTTATTATCATCAGGGGATAACAAAACTAACGTACATGCAAATCTCTTGAGACGATGATAACAAACAAGTAGCAAATCTTATAAATAAAACTAAAGTTTGATATAACGAGCTATAATAGAAGAGTGGGCCCAAGCTAAAATAGTATATCATTAATGGGTTTAAGCTTTATAAATAAGACTACTATATGGCATTAAACACATGCATTTTAGGAAGAACCTAAGGGAAGTTGCTAAGTCACTACATGAGCTGGGTCTGGGGTAAGGTCGAAGGCTTCCACAGCTTTATACTTTCTTTTCGTCTCCCCACTCAAGGGTTTGAACGACATACTCAACTATACTCCACTACGAGTGACAATAGTTATATACCCTACCACCAGGTTTGAATAAAACACAAGCAGCAGAACAACAACTATCATCGGGTTGTTCGGGACTGAGTGCACGGTATGTGAGAAAAGTGTTGTGAATGCAAAAGAAATAACTAAACAATTAATAATAATAAAACACAGAACACTGGAATCAGTTTCTCTATCCCCAGTAGAGTCACCACTGTACGCGGCGAGGTTCAGCACGTGCCCAAATATTTAGCGACTATGGCAATGTGTGGGCTCAGGGCCCACTAGGAAATACAACTTTAGACCTTTTATGAGCTTAAGTCGGAGAAGAGAGTCGCCACCTGAGTGAAATTCGGGACACACTATACAACAACTGGATCCCATAAAGGCCCAGCAGTCGTTCTCAGAGACTGGGTCCGAAAACTAGATATGGACTTTTTGAATGCCCATCCAACCTTTCGATCAGTCTCTGTTTGTGTTTCGTATTTTATTATTTTTTATTATTTAGTTATTTCTTTATTAACATGTGAATTGCAGTTTCTTTCAAAAAAGTTTCAATTTTTACAATTTAGTCCAAGTTTGTGATTTAATCCATTTTCATGCAATTATGTCTGATTTATAACATACATCCACATAATATCACCATTCATCCACAATTAACAATAAATAAAACGTACACACAAAGAAATGGAGGGAGAAGAAATAAATACAACCCCTTTTCCACACACAATAACAAAAAAGATTAAAATAAAACACCAAAAAAGAAAAAAGTCAAAATCAGAACTAAAGTATAGCAACCCGTATGGCTTCTAAGTGTATACGTTTGCAAAAAAATTATTGATCAATCTGTTCAAAAAGAAAAATATCTACAAAAAAATAAAGAGTCAGTACACATTAAAATAATCAACAGCTAAATTCTAGCTAGGTTACTTATTAATTAATTATAAAAAAAAAATTGAAGTTAAATCTGAAATTAATTAAAAGATTTTACAATATAAAATAACCTAATTTTATTAAATTAATTAAAGAACAAATAATTATTTAATATATACATCCCTAGTTAATCTAACCACCATCAATTAATAGTAAATAATAGATAGAAATAAAATATTGCACAAAAAGTACATATATATAATTTGAAAAGGTGTATTTAAGCCCTTCATATTTGGTCCAAAATTTAGATAGGCCCTCAAAATTTTTTTTGGCTTAAACACAAACCTAATGTTGCTGAATTGGGTCATTTAACTCCTTCAAAAAATTTGACATCCAAAACAATTACAAAATGGTCCCTGAAATTAGTTTTCTATCAAAATATTATAAAATTTTTAAATCAATAAACAAAATTACCCTTAATTTTTTTTATTAATAGTATAATTCTTAAGAAAAATTATTTTATTTAATTATCAATTTTTCTTAATTAAATTATAATTTAAAATAATTAAATTAAATTAAAAATTTTAATTAAATTGAATTATTATTATTATTATTATTATTATTATTATTATTATTATTATTATTATTATTATTATTATTATTATGTTAAAAATACAAATTATTCAAAGAGAAAAACTAAAAAAAGAAAAGGGAAAGAAAATGTCAAACAGTGAAGATAATCCCTTTCCACGCCTCCTCCCAATCACGCATAGACAAGATCGAGAACCTAATCAACACCAGCATTCAATTGAGCCCAGTAATTGTCCTACCAGCACATCCACCAAGTCTGCCATGAATTACGATCTCATCCTTACCATTTATACCATTAAACCTCCTTCCACCACATCCGACGAGCCAAAAGCCACCGTCTGTCCCAGTGGCTCCACCTCCACCACCACCAAATAGTTTCTCAAAGAAAAAGAGAATGGGCCCAGCTTGCAATGTGTTTACTTTACAACTATATATATGCATATAAACCGTGGCAATGCTAGAGAGTTTTGTCTTCTCTGATCAATTGCATACCCAAAACCCTGTGTATCTATACTATGTATTGAACTGAATTCTTGAATTTTAGATTCTTGATTTGAAATACCCCTCCTTTAGGAAACAAAAATATGAAATATTTGATTTCCTGCAAACTTTCCCAACACGGGACTTGAATGAATTTTTAATTGTATTGAAATCAATTATTGTATTTTTAACTATTCAAAGTTGTACCTATCTATCTATTTATTCATCTGTATGTAAAAGAAAAAAAAAATAATTTTTGTCTAAATATGGCAAAGTTCCAAAGATTTTCCTTTAAGGGCAAACATGTTGCCATTATTTTATCATCTTCGGCCAAAGGCAATTGATTCCCTCCAAAATCTCATTCCCAAAGGTATTGCCTTTTTGCTTTTGGTTTGTGTGTGTATGGTTTAGTTCAAGTTTTTGAGTCATACTAATGGTTGTTAGTTTTTGTATATAGCTTGATTTTATAATAATAATAATAATTATTATTATTATTATTAAAATAATTTTTTATTTAATTTAATTATTTAATTTTAATTATTTTAATTTATAATTTAATTTAGAAAAATTGATAATTAAATAAAATAATTTTTCTTAAGAATTATACTATTAATAAAAAAAA
>CATIWO010640267.1:0-11279 GCA_949673435.1 Macaranga tanarius
TATAAAAATAGATTTTCTCTCATCTATCAGTATTTCACTCTGATTCAACTCCCTTTTAAATTATCCTTATCACCAATATTATCACATATTTTATTTATTTATCAAATTAGGATTAGATTGAGATAAATCATCTTGAATGGGCTGTGCTTCAAACCTTACATTGTTGGACCCATTTTTCTTGGGCTTTCATCATTGGGCTGTTGTCTCGTAGGCCGGGTCAGACCATGTTTCCACATCCATATAAAGTTTTTTTTATGTGATTATGTGTATAATTTTATTAAAAAATTTATTCAAATATTCATAAAAATACATTTAAAATATATGGAAATTTTTTTTTTTTTTTTTATTGTGATCACAACTTATTAAAATGATAAATAAAATCAAGTGATTGTGATGAAATTTAATGTAACAACTATAATTGAACTAAAAAAATAAAAATAAAAATATGTTTGTAAAAAAAAAAAATGAAAGTTAAGGATAGATTTGCAACATATATACCATTAATGATTTATACATGTATGTTATGTCAGCATGTCATATCAGTGTAAATACATACTGTTTTAACTATGAATAAAGTTGTAACAAATCAAAAAGTTTATATTTCAATTCGTCATCATTTTTAAATTTGGATAAATTTATTAGAGAAACAAATTCTACCTTTATAAAATTAGATTTGCTTATATAAATTTAAAGGCTAAAAGAATTATAATAGACAGAGAATCGAAAATTATAAAAGTGAAATTATCAAAAAAATAAAATAAATAAATAATCACCCCTAAATGATCAAATAGCGAAAACTATCATTGCTAGCCAAGTGGACACCCAACGAAATGAAAGGCTTGAAAATTGGAAATGAACAAACTAACAATATTTGTTCATATATTTAATCCATGGACCACGATCATATATATCTATCCTAACTCATTAGATTACTTCCATAGCAATTCAAATATAAATTGCATGTTAGAGAAATTTGTATATATTTATTGATTTAAATTACCAGCATTCAAAGATAACCTACTTTTAATTAATTTAGTAAAATTATAAAAATGGTAAAAATTTTATAAAAATTAATTTAACGCGACCTTTATATATTACAGCTTGAAGTTTATATGTGACAGTTGTGAACAGTGCTTTACTTTGATATGGGAGTGCAAATTAACTATGTTTGTTAAAGTTAGCGAGCAATCTTGATATTACTTGTCATAACTCAATTGTGCACAAAAAAAATAAACAAACCAAATCAACCTAATACTAATTGAGTATCTATAACTGATTAATAATAACTTGTAAAAAATCAGCTGCTCTCAAATTCTGAATTATTTTTTTGTGGTCCTACATGATATAAGACTGAAATGTTCAAATAATTCTTATAAGACATGCTCTTGTATACGTGGACAAGCACATGAGATAAGACTGGTGCTACACTAACACCTGAAAAAGTGAAGTGGGAGAAGAGAGATTCTTGAATAGTAGGAGTACCCCTGCATAATTATAATTTTTATAATAAAAAGGACACGGCTATTTGCACAGTTTTTTGATGGATGCTGTTGCTAATTCTGTATAATTGTGTGCAGCAAAAACAAAAAAGAGATTGCTGTTTTGACTAGTTAATATTGGTAATTTTATAATCGAAAATTATAGAATCAGAAAAATTCACGAACCTGGCATCCCTCAGGACTGCTAAGATCGAGATATCTAGACCTTCCTTGGTAAGAGGTTTTATTTCTACTTGAACAAGGCCTATGTGTATATATTTGTAAGATCGCTCTTTATGTTTTTGCAAAGATTTTAAAGAAAGAAGTTGGATTTCTTCAAAAGGTTTGGAAATTTGTATGTCATTTTCTTCTGTTTTATTTGTAAAATCATTTTTCAGGAAAGAGAGTTTGGAAGATTCCTAAATATATTTTTTTTGAATCCTGAGAATTTTCCAGTCATCAATATGCTTGGAAAAATCTTCGATAATCAGTTCATCAGAACTAACTACTCGTTTGGACTCTGTCGAGTTTGAAGTAGAAGAGTTTGAAAAAGATTGATTTCTACAGAAAATGTTTTCTAAATTTATTTTGAAAATTAAAACATTAAAACTTTGAATTGAACAAGAAAATGGCCACCAGCTTTACTGCCCTACAACTAAACCTGGTAAAACGGATCTAACTAATGTACCAATACCTCTCACTGTTCAATCTAGGGTTTTACTGTTGTTCACCCCCAAAAATGAATTTTGAATAGTTTTAAGCAGAAAACAAGCCTTCAATGGCTCTGATACCATGAGGAGATAGGATCAAAAAAAGGGTAGAAAGCAATGAAGAAAAGACGAAAATTTATGCAGCCTACCTTATTTTTTCGTTAAACCAACCAGAACATGAAGGTCACGAGACTGGTATCCTTTTTAAACCAACTAGAACATAAGAGGGTAGGTATGTAAAACGTTTGAAAGTTTGAACAGTAAAAACAAGTACTGTTGAAATTAAAACAGTTTGTGCACAGAAATGTACAGTGAAAATAGTTACTTTTTAGATTAATTAAAATCTGTTTGTTTTAATGTAGATGTAGATGATGAATGATCACAAAATACCCTGCAGAAAAATGACATATAGGATGGATGCAGATGCAAAATGCATGTACACAAAGCACCCTGTCAAGAAAGTTTAAAAATAAGAATGGCCCAGAGAAATGCTCCAGACAGGTACCATTCAGAATAAAAATGGTGTATGGCTCAGAGGAAGCCCAGACAGATAACCATACACAGAAAGGAGTAGAAGAAGAACAGTTTTCTGATGTGCAAGATCCCACTAGAGGCAAGCACATAACATACTTAAGTTTGCAGAAAATAAATTAAAATAAAGTTTGAATGCCAAAACTATACCTTTATAAAATAATTATAAGGAGTACAATCTTAGCCAACAGTTACAAGTTTGTGTATAAGTGAAAGGAAATAGAAAGGTTATCTCACTATCACTCAATACAATGTTTTGATTACAGAAAGAAAGAACAGAAAATTTTATAATCTATTTCTCTCTGAAGTTTTCAACCTTCTCTTCTGACGGTAGGAGAGTCTTCTTACAGACGAGCATTGGAGCTGGAGTTAGCAGAAGACAGGCTGGCCATTATGGTTCTGGATACTTTTGAGCCCGCAATTGGTGGTAGCAGACTAATTCATGAGTTGCATATAGAGTGGGGCCGAGCTTCACATGGGAGAGCTGGAGAGTCCTTCATATGGTTGAGCTGGAGTTTGGTAAAAGAGGCAGATAAAATTATTTTAGTTTGCAGGCTTTTGACATATATATATTATTTTTTTAAGTCTTTACTTTTTGTTAGGAAATTTGAGATTTGCGGAAGCGTGAGAGGATCAGAAATTATTTGAGATAATAAACAAACACAACACTAAAAATAGAGAAAATATAAAAATACACAAGAATTAATGTGGTTCGGCGTAAGCCTACGTCCACGGGCGAAGGAGGAACAAATTCACTAATCAAACCAAAGATACAAAAAAATAGAATGGAGATAAACACTCAACCCTTAGCCCCAATTACACCCTAATCAAGCTCTCTACTTGGCACACGTGCGGAACACAAGACATTCACGGTGTCTCTACGACACACTTTAACACATATACATGTAGCCCTATTTATAGAGGATATAAAACCCAAAATCCAACTTAATCAAGGATTCTCTTCAAAATAGGTGATAAGAATTTAATTCCAAATAAGAGTTTAATTCCTAAATAAGAGTCAAATCCTATTGGGAAAGGATTTCCTTGACTTAGCCACCAAGTATATGCCAAAATATCACCCTTGTGCGTTGAACGGCTTCCATCATGCTGTGTACCAACCCGTGTTCAATTCTGGATAAAAATGCAGGTTTCAGCACAATTTATGTCATGTCGTGCTCCTGCCCGTGTTCCCCTCTGGACATAATGACAGCCTTGAACACACATTGAGTCATGTCGTGTCTCAAGCCATGTCTGCCTCCAATATGAAAATAAGGCACAACAATGTCCAAAAAACTCAAAATAATAATGCCATAGGCTAAATTCAAGTCACACATTAACACTTTTACATTTACAAATACATTAAGTAAATACAAACGATACAAAATACAAAAGTAAATACAAACGATACAAAATACAGATACAAAATATTAAGTACAAAATACTAAAATCCACTGTTACCAAAGTAGTCATCTCCTAAGTCAATGATTGGCTCAGAAGAACTTGAACTGGAAGAGTCTTTAGGCTTGGAGGATCCTTGTTTGGAAGAGGATGTTTTGTTGTCCAGAAGCTGCTGAATTATCTGGTAGAATTCTTCTTCAGTTTGAGCACCAGCTAGTTTGGACATGACAAATGACTTCTGTGCCAGGAAAATTGTGGTCTCCTTTGGGCATGGAAGTAAATTGTGTTTGACTAGCTAGTTGTTGACCTTTTGCAGAGTGATATTCTCTTTGTAAAGGAATGCATCCCACCACTTGACTTTGTATCTTCTGGTGAGAATTGTTTGACTATACTGTTGCATGCTGTAACTGAAATACCACACACAAACCCATGACAAGAAAAACTTCATGCAAAAAATGAGAAAATGTCTAAATCTTTTTTCATTTATTGAAGGTTGGTAATATTGTTTGAAGAGGTCAATACAGGGTTTGACTTCTGGAATGAGTGTTTCAGGAATGTTCCCAAAGTAAGTCCATCATTAAATGAACCATAAAGAAAGTTTGGAGGTTTGAAATTCTCTATAAAAAAAAGAGTAAAATTCTCAAAATAAATAAATAAATATTCACCCCTAAATGATCAAATAGCGAAAACTATCATTGCTAGCCAAGTGGATATATACCAAAAGAAATGAAAGGCTTGAAAATTGGAAATGATGTTGAAAAAAGTGTCTTGTTTCCAACAAAGATTGTTGCCCTTATGTTTGATTGTCCTTTTCCTTTCAGGTCATTTTCTAATGTCAGCAGTCAACAATAGGTGAGTTTTCAATGGTCCCACCTTGAAGAAAAATTCAATGTTTCTTGTTTTGCTGTATTTAACAATTGACCCCATTCTTTACTTTAATTATATTCAAAATCCAACATTAGATATTTTGGACTGACTGGAAAAATAATTTACATCCCATGACTTTAGTATTTGTCCATTCTCATCTTATTTCACAGCACTTTAATTTATTAGTTTAAGATTAGATAAAATAAAAATAAATTATAAAGTTGATAGAATAAAGTAGGATAAAGGTGAAAAATTAAAATTATTGATTTTGTTCTTTCAAATAGTATAAATAAATTAGTTAAATGATAAATATCTTAAAATTATATTTGGAGTAATTTCGTATGTTAATGTCATTAATGGTAACAATTGCCAAATTATGAATTATTATTTATTTTTATTTTTAAATTAAGGTACATTAGTTCGGATTAGAAAAATTTTAAAACCAAAAAAATAAATAATTAAAATTTCATCATTTAATTAATTTATTTATAATATTTGAAGGACAATAACAATAATTTTAATTTTTCACCTTAAAAATCATAAAAAATTATACTACTTTATTCTATCAACTTCATAATTTATTTTAGTATTATATAATTTTAAAATTATATAAATTTATAATTTGACTGTGAATAAATTTGTAACCTATCGAAAAGTTTATATACCATTTTGGCATAATTTTTAAATTTCGATAAATTAGAAAAATAATTATTATTTATGGTAGGATTATATAATAATTCAATGAAAAACGACTAAACGAGAGCAGAAAACGACTATAGAAAAAAAAAAGTTATGTCTGGCAAAGAGTGATGGTGATGGGACACTAGGATGAATTATTTCTCAAGAAATGAATAGTATGTTTTATTTTGTGACCAAATTTATGTCTTTCATATTAAAACCAAGTTTATTTATATATATACATTGTTGATTTTGATAAAAATATGAGATATATTTAATAAAATACATGTAGAAAACTAGAGAAACAAAAATAATTTTCAATAACAATAGCAAAAAAAAAAAAGCTATTGGTCTAAAAAATTTAGACATTTTTAACTTGTTGCGATTTTAGTTCACTTTTAAAATTTTAGTAAAAATTTTCAAAAATCAAAATTGAGTGAAGATATACTGATGTGACATCTTAGATAGTACTATTAATGTAGGGCGTACTATCACATTAATAAAATATTTGCATAAAAAATTAAACTTTTTCAATTTTTAGCAATTTCATTTCAAAATTTTAATTTTAACATGAATATCTTACATTTTCTAAATACATTACATTTTATTATTAAGTATGTAAGATTTAGAAGTTAACTGTAATACTTAAATTGTCAACTAAATATACATCATACATTTAATATCAAAAGACATTAATATAATTAATAAATTTTAATTATTGAATTATTTCAAAATAAAATAATATTTACATAATTGATAACTAATATTTAATGAAATTAATAAAACATTTACATCATTATATATTTAAATCATTTATTATTATAATATTTAAATTATTTCTTATTTAAATATAAAATTTTAAATGTGTATTATTTATTTAATTTGAAAATACATCAATGTAATCGATGAATTACTTAAAAAATAAAATATTTCACATGATTAATAACCATAAATATTAGTAAAATTAAATATATGCCATACAAGTATAAAAAGTTGAAAAGTATTAATACATATATTAAATTTAAATTTATGTGTTTAAAATTTAATAAATAATACAATACTAATAAAATTTTTAACACATGTATTAATATATATGTTTTTAATTTTACTAAAACTTTTAATTATTAATTATGCAAATATGATTTTATTTTGAAATAATTCAATAATAAAAAAATTTAGTAATTATATTAATGTATTTTAGTGTTAAATATATAATATATATTTTTAATTTTTCATAAATTATAAAATAATTGATAATTTAAGAATTATAGTTAACTACTAAATATTATATATTTTATAGTAAAATATAAAGTATTTAGAAAAATTAAAATATTTATGTCAACATTAAAAATTAGGGACAAAATTACTACAAATTGTAAATATTTGATTTTTTTTATACAAATATTTAGTTGATATGGAAATAGGTTCCACATTAATAATACCACCTAAAATACCACGTTAGCACTTCTACAATCAATTTTGGGCTATAATTACTATCAATTTGTCAAATTTGAACATTTTTATCAAGATTTTATAAGTGAATTAAAATCACAACAAATCAAAAAATTTTGATTTTTTAAACCATTAGGCAAAAAAAAAAAAAAAAAAAAAAATCAAATCGAGAAATTTTTTATTTTCTTCATTATTTGTTAAGAGAAGAAATTCGAAAAAATTTGTTCATATCCACTAAAAATAATTTGCAAAAACCTTTGTAACAAAACCCGAAAAAGAGTGAGCTCAAATTTTACTTTTACGAAAATGATCATTAATCGTATTTCAAACTTAATTATGGAGAAATTTTCTTTTATCTTTTTTACTTTATTTAATTTATTATACTTTTATATTTGTATTAATATATTATTTTTTTTTTACCAAGAAAGATAAACTTTCATTCATGTAAAAAAATATACATAAGATTACAACTTTAATTGAGAGAGAAAACTATACCTAAAAAATAAAACATAAATGCACTAAGTATAAAAATTCTCCCCGGATGAAAATTTGAAGATACCTTCTTTGGCCATCTGCGCTGACTGCGTCTCAGATGTATTGAAGGAGCCGAACCGGAGCATAAGTTGACTGAGATCTTCAAATCTTCATCTCAATAACTGCTTCAAATCTACCATTTGACTGCTCCAATAGATAGATCAATCACTAAAGTGGAAGAAAACTCCACATAAAAACTAAAATTACAACTAAAATTTATTTATAAAACTATGAAAATATCTATTTAGATTTGAGTTTTCACCTAAAATCCATAGAAGATAGCTATTACATATAAAAAAACCAAAAAAATCTAGTGATTTTTGGCAAAAAATGGCCAAAAATCACTAGAGATACCAAAGCTAGAGGAGGAAGACGATGAGCAATAGAGAGGAAAAGAGACGCTGCGGTAGGTGAGAAACAAGTGTTAAAAAGAGATACGAGGTTTCGTATTAATTTTTCTTTGTTGATATAAATTTCATCATCAAATATTTTCCTGACATAGGTACACTATCATAATACTCATGTCAATTTTATCTGAAAATACTGTATTAACAAGAGTTGTATGTTTCATCATATGTGTGATGATTTATATTATTGGAGTTTGGCAGCATCAATATTGGCATGTTGCTGCTGTAATTAGTTTTGCGAAGCCATGAAAAAGCATTTTGTTTTGCAATACAAATGTTTCTATCTCAATCTCTCCTTTGTGTTCATGCCCATGCATAGTGCATATCGGTCTTCAGTCATCAAATATTCTGTTGAGAAGTCGAGTTCTGCAAGGGAAAAGTGATTCCCATGGATAAGTATTATCTTGATCAATTATGTAAGAGCGCTAGAGAGATTAGGGATTAACTAGATCAGAGGGAACGGGTAGGTGGCAGTCAGTGGTATAGGTCAAATTCTAGATATGAAAGAAAGTTTTATTTTTTTAAGAGAAATAATTAATGACCATTTGGCCAATTGCATATTGCCATGCGGCTAAATTTTTTATTATTCGAAAAATAAAAAAAAAAATAATTTGTAATCTTGTAAATGAACACAGCCTAGTTGATTTGAGTTTTGACTTGCTAGACTTGATTTGTTTATAATTGAATTAAACTCGAACTGATCTCATTATACTATTTTTTTTTTTTTTATAAAGGTAATACTCTCCGTAGGAATTAATCCCACAAACCAACATTAATAAGATTATCTTACTCATCATAATATCCTTAAAGAAAAGTGATCACTAGATCTCTACCCCACTAACAGTTATTCATGAGTTTAAATGAATATAATTTGAATCTTAAAAAATTTTAAAAAATTGACTCTGAGTGCCATTAGTTCACATTAAAAAAATACAAACTATAAATTAAAATTATTTATTAAAAATAAAAATAAATTTATAATATTAAGGATTATAAACCATTTTATATATTTATGACATAATTATAATTATTAATAAATTTTAATTTTAATTCTAACAGTAATATATGTCTTTAATTACACATTATTCAATACAAAAAATTATTGGTTAATACGAAGTTTTTTTTTTAATTAAACATCCAGCTAATTGAATAATCATATTAATATGTTGGATAGTGAACAAATTCAAATAGGTAGCATAACTTATCCATTAAATTTCGTCGTTTTTCTGAACGCCCAAATTAACATTTTATTTAAAAATTGAATATAACAAAATGTTATAATAAAATTAGATTTTATAATTTAGACATAAAATCATGATAATTTTATAAAAACGTCATAATCTATATAACCTAAATATACACATTTCATAATCAATGTGAGATCCGAAGGACCATATATTTTTGCTTTCTTCAAAAAATGCACATTTTTATGTTTTGAAAATATTTTTATATAAAAAATTCAAAAAAAGACTCATAAACATTTTAAATTGTTTCTGCAAATTTTAAAAATAAAAAATATTTTTAATTTATACATATTTTAATTATTTTTCTAAGAAAAAAAAAATGAAAATTTGAGTAACATAAAGTTGTAGACTTAGGAAATCAAGGTAATTAAGTCTCCATTACCTTTCTTCCTCACTTCTTTAGCCATTCTCCATCTCCATTACCTTTCTTCCTCACTTCTTTAGCCTTTTTTTTTTTCCTGCAAAACAAAAAAAAACTAAAATGGTTCTGGAACTCTTTCTTACCGTTCTAACTGAGATCATTACAGACCCCATCAAGAATTACATTGTTGAGCCTGTCAAACGACACACTAGTTATGCTTTTAACTGCAACAGCAACGTTGACAGACTCCAATATCAAGCTGAGCAGGTGAAGAACAGACGAGAGAGGTTGCGCCCTTCTGTTGAGAACGCTAGAAGAAATCTAGAAGAGATCCATGATGATGTCACCAAGTGGCTCGACAGAGCCGACAGAGCTATTGCAGAGGCCGACAAAATTATTCAAGACAGAGACCAAGGGAAGACCAAGTGTTTCATTGGATTGTATCCCAACTTGAAGACACGCTACAAGCTTAGCAAGAAGGCAGAAAAGGATGCTTCTGCAGTTGACGCACTTCGAAATGAAGCTGATTTTGATCCAATTTCCTATCCTGTTCCTCCAAAACAGAATCTGGCGTCATCTGTGTATAGTGACGAAGCCTTGCCTTCAAGAGTGTCAATTTTGAATGAGATCATGGATGCCCTCAAAGATCCTAATCTTAATATGATTGGGGTGTATGGGATGGGTGGTGTGGGTAAAACCACACTTGCAAAGGAGGTGCAAATACAAACAGAAGCTGACAAGTTGTTTGATTTTGTGATTAGGGTAGCTGTATCTCAAACACCAGATCTTAGAAGAATCCAAGCCGAGATTGCTGAAGTTCTGAACCTAAAACTTGTCCACGACGGGATGCTGGTAAGAGCAGGCCAATTAAGTGAGAGGTTGAAGAAGGAGAAGGTGCTTATTATTTTGGATGATATTTGGAAGCAACTTTCATTGGAGGATGTGGGGATTCCTTTTGGGGATGGTTGCAAGGAATGCAAAATATTTCTAACCTCAAGGAGCTTTCATGTACTATCGAATGACATGCCCGCACAAAAAGTGTTCAGAATCGATGTTCTAACAGAAGAAGAGGCCTGGAGTTTGTTTCAAAAAATTGTGGATGATGCTCGAAATCCGACATTGGCTTCTGTAGCAGCTAAGATTGCTCGAAAATGTGCTGGATTGCCGCTTCTGTTACTCCAAGTGGCGACAGATTTGCGAAATAAGTATGATTCACATGCGTGGAATGACAAGCTGCAGCAACTATCCGTCTTTGGCGATAATGAAATAGAAGCAAAAATACACTCGGTTCTAGAGTCGAGCTACCATAATTTGCCTACTGATGATCTGAAATCTTTTTTCTTGCTTTGTGGCTTATTGGGACAGTCTAATATTGGGATCCAATACTTGTTAATGTACAGTATGGGTCTAGGTCTGTTTAATAGAGCCACTGTTGAAGCTGCAAGAGACAGAGTATTTACTTTGATCAATAAGTTAAGAGCTGAGTCTTTGTTGCTGGATGGCGACATGCACGGATATGTGAAAATGCATGATGTGGTTCGGGATACTGCTATGTCCATCGCATCCAGAGTGCAGCATGCCTTTATTGGTTCAAGTGATTTTGGATTGAAGAAATGGCC
>CATIWO010640361.1:0-13699 GCA_949673435.1 Macaranga tanarius
CTTTAATTATATAACTAAAAAAATATTTTTATTTATAATTTTAATATTTATATATAATTTTTCTAATTAATGTATTTTATTTAATATTTTTATAATAAATATCTATGACTCGGTCGGTTTGGTTATTTTCAGTTTTCCAACTTAAAAACCGAAATTAAACCGAACCAGTCAGTTATATATTTTTAAAAACCGAAATGGAACCGAACCTAAATATAATCGACCGAACCGGTCGGTTCGGTTCGGTCTGTACAAAACGCTACTCCCAGTAGCGTTTTGTACAATTTGACCGTCCGGGTTGGTCAAATTCACCCTAAATTGGAAATTTTTTTCCCTTTTCACCCTAAAAATGGGAATTACTTTTTAAACTACCCTAAAATGGGAATAAAAAATATTTGTTACCCTAAAATGGTAATTGTCCCCAGGCATGAGGAGCCTTGCTGTCCCAAAGTCAGAAACATGTGCCTCAAACTCTGAATCCAAGAGAACATTGTTGCTGGTAATGTCTCGATGAACAATTGGAGGAGTGCAATCATGGTGCATATACGACATGGCATTAGCAATTCCTTTTACAACATTTAGCCTCTTGTCCCAAACAAATTCTGTAGCTTCTTCATTGTTGCTCAATATCCTTCCCAAACTTCCTCTTTCTATGAATTCATATATCAAGAATGAGTTTGTGGCATGTGAACAATACCCATGTAACTTCACAATGTTTCGATGACGAATATTTGTCAAGGTGCAAATCTCACTCTGAAATGCTTTCAAATCTGTCATTTGGTCACCATTATGTGGCTGGTGAAGTTTCTTCACAGCAAGGACACGACCTGTTGGAAGCACAGCCTTGTAGACTGTTCCATACCCTCCAACGCCAATGCAATACTTAGAGTTGAACTCCTCCGTGGCCTCAACAATATTTCCATATCGCAAATCTTGATCATGGCCCATATTGCACGTATGTTTTCACCATGTGACTTTGCCCTTTTATTTCTTCTTCTTATGCAAAGAATGAAGAAACCTCCATCCAAGATAATGAAAAGAAATAAACTGCCGAAGAGAGGAAGAATCCAAATCTCTACATCAGTGCCCTTTCCACGGGACACACATGGCTTTAAACTACTGTTGTTGCCACATAGGTCTTTGTTGTTTCTTAGTGCTTCAAATGGAGCTTCATGAAAGGCTTTAACGTGTGGAATTGGACCTTCTAACACATTGTAGGATACATTCACTACTGTCAAGCTCCACAAGTTGTCTAAAGTAATTAGGATGAGACCTGATAGCAAATTGTGGGAGAGGTCCAATGTTTCAAGCATTCTCAACTCTCCAAATTGTTGGGGTATCTCTCCTCTCAACAAATTTTGGCTGAGATCAAGGGTTCGTAGAGAATGCATATTGCCCATCTCTAGAGGAATGCTCCCTGAAAATTTATTCTTGCTAAGAACCAAGAGTAAAAGTCTCGAGCATTTTCCCAGCACATTAGGAATTTCTCCTCTTAGATTGTTGGCTGCTAAGTTGAGACGTTCAAGATAAGTTAACAAGTCCAATTTCGACAGGAACTGCGCCTAAAAGCTTGTTATCATTGAGAGAAAGTTCCAACAATGTTAACTTCCCCAATTCTTTTGGAATCCCTCCAACAAACTGATTTGATGAGAGATCAAGTAACTGCAATTGAGTTGCCTTTACAAGTTCAGCTGGAATTTTGCCAGAAATATCATTATTTGAGATTTTAAGTGTTGACAATTTATGAAATTCTTCCCATTTCCACGAAAGCTCATCGTAGAATTTGTTATCACTTAAATCCATATACTTCAAGTGTGGACATATGCCAAAATCTTCAGATATATTGCCAGTGAGTTGATTTTTCTGAAGATGGATTCTTCTAAGGCTGCTGCAGTTTCTCAAACTTCTCGGGATGGTACCATTGAAAGAATTTTCTTTGACAGCCAAATATTGCAGCTTTCCACCAAGGAATATATTTTGTGGCAAATGGCGAGTCAATCTGTTGTCATGTATCTGAAAAAATTGCAAGAAAGTAAGGTTGTTCATCTCTAAAGGAAGAGTCCCAGAAAGTTCATTAGTATTCAGGAACAAAAAAGATAGGTTTCTTAGGTTTCCAATTGAACCTGGGATTGCACCAGTGAGATGATTTTCAGATAAGTCAAGCTCGGTGATAGATGTTAACATTCCAACTTCTTGAGGTATGGAACCAGAGAGTTGGTTTCCATAAACATAAAGAATTGATAGTTGTGTCAAATTTCCTATAGAAGTGGGAATTACACCGGTGAGATGATTAACAGCTAACTCAAGGTCAGTGAGAGATTTCAACATTCCAACTTCTTGAGGTATGGAACCTGAGAGTTGGTTTGCTCCAAGATATAGAATTGATAATTTTGTCAAATTCTGTATTGAAGATGGGATTGGACCAGTGAGCTTATTATATGATAGGGAAAGAGCAGTTAAAAATCTCATATGTTCAAGCTCATGTGGGATCAAACCAGAAAGTTGATTTATATGAAGGATCAGAGTTGATAGTTTCGTCAAGTTCCCAATAGAAGCTGGAATAACACCAGTGAAAAGATTTTCTGACAAAGCAAGGTATGTAAGAGAGGTTAACATTCCAACTTCTGGAGGGACAGAACCAGAGATGTTATTTAAAGACAGATCAAGAGTGTTGAGAAGCTTTGAGAAGTTACCAATACGAGAAGGAATTTCACCATGGAAAGAGTTGTTGCTAATATCAAACACCATAAGATTGGGAAAAGACAGGAAGTTTAGACTGTGAAGCGTACCGTTAAAACCAGAACTTGGAAGGTTTATATGAGTGACAGATGGTGGGTGATGATGACAGTAAATGCCAAGCCAAAAAGAATTGCAAGGTGTGGATCCAACCCAAGATGACAAGAGAGATTGGGATTGATTATCAAAAGAAGCTTTCCATCGTAACAGAGCATTTGCCTGCTTTGTCTCGTGTGAGGATACATTATCAAAAGCAACAACATCATAAAGAAAAAGTAGTAGAAGAAGAATGTTAGAGCAGAATAAGAGAAGGGAAGACATTGCTTTACTTTACTGGTGGTATTATCAAATATTTCAAAAAGGCAGTGGCTGATGATTTTTTTTTTTTTTTTTTTTTTTGGCCAAAGGCAGTGGCTGATGATGATTCTGAGAAGAATGCAAGTGCCTTTTATATAGAAGAAGATCACATCTCTTTTTTCTTTAAAAACATTGTGTGGACTGAATAGTCTGTCAATGGGACAACAACAGTTAATTATTTATTTATTCTTTATATGTGCTACAATATTACTTTTCTTCTATATAAGCTGCAAGTGCGTGAAAAGTCACCCACTGGTTAATGCCACTTGGCCTTTTCAGTACTAATTATGTTTGCAAGGAGTCCAAGTTGTTTTTGAAGCTTTGCCTACAAGTCAAATGCCGTGCTTAGTGCGTAGAAATTGAAGTGGAAAATATACATAGTGAATTCGTGTCATGATAATTATTTCTGATCGTATACTACCCCATTGTCTTATAGTCCGTTGTCAGAAAAAACCTAGCATTGAGTAATTAATTTAACAAAAAAAATGTTTAATATATATTTAATTTGTTTTTTTTTTATCGAAATATATATTTAACTTGTTATTAGTATTATTTTTAGGTAGATTGATTTTTGCCTATACTAATATTTACACCACAACAAATTATTACTTGACATATAATTTTGAGTAGTCTATATTTTGTTATGAACAATTGATACTTGATTAATAAATACGTATCAGTCATTTAATAATTTGCTAAATATTTAAATCTTTTTTAACAGAATATATATTAACTTCTTACTAGTATTATTAATATTAGATTAACAATAAATATTTATCAATTTAAAAAATACAATAAAATCTTTTTAACTTCTATATAGTTTTAATAATTTGATTTCAACTTTCAAAAGTTATATTATAATAAATTATAATTTTTAAGTTTCATTGTGTAAATATATATTGTGGACACATGATTTAGCCGGTTCACAAAGACAACCTCAATGATGAAAGATGACAAATAAGTCCAATTTACCAAGGAACTAGATTCAGACCCGTTTGTGAGAAAACCCAAAATCATAACCTAAGCCCAAACACTTAACCCAACAAGCCAAAGCCCAATAAGCTGACCCACACAGCTTAGAAGCCCATCAAAGCCCGTTTTTCTCTGCAAAGGCGCACGCCTTTGTCATCAAAGGCTTGCGCCTCTACGACACCTGGAGCAAAAAAAATATAACGGCAGAACGTGGATTACTCCACGTTCTGCAACGGGCAGATAAGGGAACGTGGGTTTAATGCCCATTAAAAGAGGAGAATTCCTCTATAAGAAAGGGAAGATGAGGCTCTGGAGAAGGGTGGTGACAATCAATAATAATCAGCCTAAAAAATCACATAAGAAAAGCATAAAAAAGAAACCATAAATACCAGAACCCAAACCAAAGCAAGAAGGTCTGAATTCGAAGGGCTAGAAGCAAAAAGGCAATTCAGAATCAATCTGCGGGCAAAATAATTTTGAAAATCAAGATTCACAGCAGTTATATTTTCTTCTCCTGAATTTAAATTTGATTCTACTCTTCTTTATTTAATCTTTTCTTTTTCATTATTATAGCATGTGTTTCAAATTTATGTAGCGGATTAATTCATTTTTGAACATTTTCTATTGATTTAATGTGGTAATTATACTGTTTAATTGATATAAAATGTGAATTTTATCTCTGTTCAAAACCAGAGGGCGTGTGTCTCTATGTAGAGGCGCACGCCTCTACGATGAGACACACGCCCCTAGCCTATAGAGGCATACGCCCCTGAACCTAATGCATTTTTTTAAAAAAATTTCTGACCGTTATAGTGACATGCACCCTTTTGTATAGAGGCGTGCGCTTTACATCTCAGAGGCGCACGACCATGTAACACAGAGGCGTGCGCCCTTGTGCCCCAGAAGAGTGCTTATTTCTCCTTTATTTGTTTGATTAATGTGTTGATGATTTCATTTTAAATGCTTAAATCTTTTATTTTGTGTTATGATAAGTTTATGACTTAATTCTTTCGGATTTATTTAATTGTTCGTTTAATCTAATTATTTTTATTATTATTCTTGTAAAAAGGTTGTAATTCATTTCACCTCCTCCGTTTTTTGTATTTTTATCCCTCATTTTTTATTATTTTATTTTGTTAATTTTGTGCAAATGGTTGTAATAATTTCTCTTCCCTCCATTTCTTTGTATGATTTATTATTGTTGTTTATTGTGTTTATGGATGTATAAATCACCATTTAAAATTGCATGAAATCAGGCTAATAATCAAACTTGGACTAAATCCTAAAATTTAGAAATAGTTTGGATTAATACAGCCATTTGCATGTAATTAAAGAAATAATCAAATAATTAAAAATAATAAAATAGAAAACACAAACAGAGGTCGATCGCAAGGTTGGGTGGGCTATTCAAAGGCCCATACCCAGTTTCTGAACCCAATCTCTGAGGACGGCTGCTGGGCTCTCTCCGTGGGATCTAGTTGCTATAAAAGTATCCCGAATTTTACCCGGATTGTGACTCTATTCTCCAATCAAAGCCTGTCAAAAAGGCCTAAGTTGTACTCCTAGTGGGCCTTGAGCCCACACAATGCCGTGGTCGCTGGACACTTAGGCGCGCGCTGAATCCCACCGTCTACAGTGATGAGTCCATTGGGGATAGAGTAATTGATTCCAGTGTTTTATGTTTTATTATTTTTAATTATCTAGTTATTCCTTCTGCATCTGCATTCACTACACCATTTTCACTTACTGTGCACACGATCCCAAATAATCCGACAATGGTTGTTGCTTTGCTGCCTGCGTTTCATTCAAATCTGGTGGTGGAGTATATAACTATTGTCACTCACACTGCAGTACAAATGAGTACGTCATTTGGACCCTTACGTGGGAAGACGAAAAAAAGTATATATCATACTGTGGGAGCCTTTGACTTTCCTGAGACTCAGCTCATGTAAGTGCCTTAGTAACTACCCTTAAGATTTTCCTAAATGCATATATTTTGTTGCCATATAGTAATCTCATTTATAAAACCCAAACTCAATAATGATGAACCATTTTAGATTGGGCTTTTGTCCTTCTACTATAGCCCATTATCTTGGACTTTAGTTTTATGGGACAAATATGTTATTTATTTATCTTATCTCGAGAGCTTATGCATGTACATCGGTTTTATTATTCCATGTTGTTAATTAAAACCCAGGTCAAAAATCCTAAGTAAGAGACTGACCAATGAACACGTATGTAGGAGGAATAAGGTTAGAAGGCTGTGTTTGAGACCTTATGTGTGCTTATTTTCTTGTTTGTTTGCTTAAGCCTAAAAAATCTACATATCATGCATACACGTCATGAATATTTCTAACCTCTTGTCTTGTAGAAATAGATCCTCCATCTTCTATTTGGACAAGTACCCTCGGTTAATCAGATCTACACCCGTTAGAGCTACTTCTCACACTGAAAATGCAATAATGTCTGATAATACTGATTTGGAAGCCTTTGGGAGACAATTAAAAGAAGAGATCGCTGCTGATACTAAAATTTTATCCGAGAAGTAATGGGTGAAATTATTCAGACAGCTAGAGGAAAACAGCCAATTGATCTATATGAGGGTAAAGCTACAATTGGAAAACCCAGGGACCGAAATGATGATCTCGAGATAGTGCTTGCCGATCCTCCTAGGTAAGAATTTCAGGCTATTGCGATCTCTAAAGAGCTTGCATGGGCCAAGGAGATGGTAAAAATAAGGTCTCAAATGCAACTGTTGATGAGAGATAAGGGTATGGATGCTTCAATAGACTACAATGATATGGATTTTGACAATCAGGAACCTTTACCAAAAAAGTTCAATTTCCCAGATATGAAAAAATATTCAGGTACAGAGGATCCACATTTGCATCTGAAGTAATTTATCACTCATATGAAAATAACTGAACTCACTACATCTCAGATTGTAAAAGCAATTTTCACTGCCCTTTGAGGGAGTACTGGTTCGCTGGTATTATTTCTTGGAACCTTATGTGCAAGCTAGTTGGAAAAAATTATGTGCTGCTTTTGTGAAACAGTATGGGCTGAACTCTCAGATGGAGGTTTCATTGAAAGATCTGCAGAATACTAAGTAAAAATTCAATGAGTTTTTTCCTGATTATCTAACCAGATGGAAGGGCAAGCTGGCACAGATGAGACAATGACCGACAGAATCTGATCAGTTGATGCTCGATATTGATGGGTGCATTCCACCGCTTGCTAGGACATTGAATAATATGGAAATTAGAAACTTTGAAGAACTCTATAGGTTTAGAGTTCAGAAGGAGGGTGACGTGGCTCAAGAAAAGAAATATTTTAGAAGAAGATCTGGGAATAAGGAAGGACCAAGCAGTAATATCCAAATCAATGCTACTGATCGGCCTTGAAAATTTTCTAATCTTAGAAGATTCCTCTCAAAAGTCCTCGAGAAGCTCATTGAGAAAGGACCCCTTTGCCCTTTACCACCTAAGGCCTCATTTCCCAATGCCAACCCGAAGCTATTTTACAAATACCACCAAATGATCGGGCATGACACTGACCAATGCGCCCACCTTAAACACGACATCCAAGACCTCATTGACTCCAAAAAACTAGTTGACCCAAAAACCAAAAAGCCAAACACTCAAACAAACCCTTTGCTAAATTATCAAAATAGCCCACCTCCAAACCAACATATCCTAATGATTGGCATTGGATTGACTGAAGAGCAAGTGCTAAATTCCTTCACCGACCTTAAATCCAACCCTGAACCTACCCAACCTATCAAACTAGAAGCCACCTATGAGAGGGGTCTGTTCGTGAATATGTTGGACATCTGGTCTTCCGATGATGAAATCTAAGAAGAGGTTAATGTGTGGGAAGGTGAAAGACCATGGGAGGTCGAGCATGTAGACTTAGCTGAGACTCACATGGATGACATGCCAGAAGCCGTATAGCCGGCGAGTCCTAGGATGAATTTTTCCATACTCCAGTATAAATATGCAAGGGCAGTAAATCCCCAGTCATAGGAATGGATGAGATCCACATTCCGAAAAGCCATCAAAAGGATGAGATCCACTGAGCTGGCTGTATCACAAAAGAGGGTGGTGCCCAGTAGATAAAAGATGAAGGCCCGGACCACCTGGTCGATCTCTTGAGGGTGATGATGTCCTCTGCCCTGATACCAGAATAGTGTATAAGAATCTAGTCGAACTTGATTGTATGGGTCACTTTCATGGTAGGGACTATACCCAACAGTCGCTCGATATAACCCACACGGTCAGGACTCATAGGCTCCAGACACCGATTGAACGAAACTGGCTCTCTAGCACAAGCTACCCCAGTAATTACAACAAAAGCAACTAAATCCAATGTAAGCTCACTGATTGGCAGATGGAAGGTGTGCGTCAAATCCATCTACCGCTCCATCAAAGCATAGAAGCCGTTGAGATCATGGCGACCAACAACGGTGGGTAGTGCAAGGATAAAAGGCTCAAAGCCTGTCTGCCTAATCCTATCTCAGATCACCTCAGTCATACTACCGTACCACTCACGAGCCCTGATAACATTACCAGCACCCTTTAAAGAATGCTGGTCCAACTGAAGGGAGTATCAAATAAGTTTTTTATTTTTACATTTAAGACATGTTAATAAAAATGAATAAGCCAGCATTTCAACCTTTAGCGGCACATGCCCTAATGCCATAGAGGCGCACGCCTTTACGCGTAGAGGCGCATGCCTCTGGCATAAAAGCGTATGCCTCAGATTGCAGAGACACACGCCTCTATAAAGTAAAAATGCCATACTTTTTAACCGAAAAGGTGCATGGCAACTCGCAGAGGCGCATGTCTCATCACAAAGGTGCATACCTCACCGATGAGACACACGCTCAAGGCAAGAGACCGAGATTTTTAATCCTAAATGAGTCAATTTTTTCTAGTTTTCTATCAATTTTTTGGTTGATTAAGAATGTATATACTTAAATCTAAATGACCCAGTTCTATTTTTCAAGAGAAAGCAGGTAAAAAATAACTAACCTCTCCTATAGCCCATGAGCAGATATGGGTATGCAGAGAAGGCATTAGAGGGATGCCTCTATCCAGATCCAGGCCTATAGCATGAGGTGCCAGAGCCTCGGGAGTGACAGCAGGACATGGTGGAAGGTCGGGTGTACGCTCGTATGTAGGATCCATTGTAGTAGGAGGAAGAAGTTTATGTTTGAAAGGAAAAAGGGAAATGGACGCAAATGTTTGAATGAAGAAATTGAAAAGGATTTGAATTTATATAGCTTTAACAAACTGCCAGTTTAGCCCTTGATAGGAAAATTACCTTTTGATACTTGAAGTCTTAAAAGTTGACTAATACATTGAATTTACATTTACAGGATTTACAAAACACACCTCTCAGGTTGTACCCCAAGGATGACGGTGCTCAAATTAAAGCCTCTTAGTTCGAATACTAAGGTTGGATGGCAACCCCAAATTGAAGCCTTTTAGTTCAGACACTAAGGTAGGACGGCGACCCCAAATCAAAGCCTCTTGGTTCAAACACCAAAGTTGGAGGGCGACAAAAATATATCTCTCGGGTTGTACCCTGAGGATGACGATGCCCAAATTAAAGCCTCTTAGTTCGGACACTAAGGTTGGACAGTGACAAAAACACACCTCTTGGGTTGTATCAATAGGATGACGGTGCGCAAATTGAAGCCTCTTGGTTCGAACACTAAAGTAGGACGACGACCTTAAATAAGAAGCCTTAGTTCGGACATCAAGGTTGGACGACGATAAAAATACACCTCTCAGATTGTACCCCGAGGATGACGGTGTGCAAATCGAATCTTAGAATTTAAGGATATCCTTTTATTTTGTTATATGAGTGTTATTTTTTGAAAAAACCAAATTTAAAATTTGTATTTAAGCATTTTTCCAAAAACCAAGAGGGCAAACTGTGGACACATAGTTTAGCCGGCCCACAAAGATAAGTCCAATGATAAAAGATGACAAATAAGTCCAATTTGCTAAGAAACTGGACTCAGACCCGTTTGTGAGAAAATCCTAAATCATAACCTAAGCCCAAATACTTAACCCAACAAGCCAAAGCCCAAGAAGCTGGCCCACATGGCTCAGAAGCCCATCAAAGGCCGTTTTTCTCTACAAAGGCACACGCCTCCTTAGCAGGAAGGCGCACGCCTTTGTCATCCGAGACGTGCGCCTCTACGACACTTGGAGCAAAAAAAAATATAACGGCAGAATATGGATTACTCCACATTCTGCAACGGGCAGATAAGGGTATGTGGGTTTAATGCCCATTAAAAGAGGAGAATTCCTCTATAAGAAAGGGGAGATTAGGCTCTGGAGAAGGTGGTGACAATCAGTAACAATCAGCCTAAAAAATCACAGAAGAAAAGCATAAAAAAACCCAAAAATTCCAAAACCAAAATCAAAGCAAGAAGGTCTCAATTCGAAGGGCCAGAAGCAAAAAGGCAATTCAGAATCAATCTGAGGGCAAAACAATTTTGAAAATTAAGATTCACAGTAATTCTATTTTCTTCTCCTGAATTTAAATTTGATTTTGCTCTTCTTTATTTAATCTTGTCTTTCTTATTATTATAGTATGTGTTTCAAATTTATGTAGCGGATTAATTTGTTTTTGAACATTTTATGTTGATTTAATGTGGTAATTATACTGTTTAATTGATATAAAATGTGAATTTTATCTCTGTTCAAAACTAGAGGGCGTGTGTCTCTGTGTAGAGGTGCACGCCTTTACGATGAGACACATGTCCCTAGCCTATAGAGGCATACGCCCCTGAAGCTCATGCATTTTTTTAGAAAAATTTCTGACCGTTATAGTTACATGTGCCCTTTTGTATAGAGGCGTGCGCTTTACGTCTCAGAGGCACACGCCTATGTAACACAGAGGCGTGCGCCCCTGTGCCCTAGAACAGTGCTTATTTCTCCTTTATTTGTTTGATTAATGTTTTGATGATTTCATTTAAATGCTTAAATCTTTTATTTTGTGATATGACAAGTTTATGACTTAATTCCTTTGAATTTATTTAATTGTTCATTTAATCTAATTATTTTTGTTATTATTCTTGTAAAAGGGTTGTAATTCATTTCTCCTCCCCCGTTCTTTGTATGTTTTATCCCTCGTTTTTTATTATTTTATTTTGTTAATTTTGTGAAAATGGTTATAATCATTTCTCCTCCCTCCATTTCTTTGTATGATTTATTATTGTTGTTTATTGTGTTTATGGATATATGGATGTATGAATCACCATTTAAAATTGTATGAAATCAGGCTAATAATCAAACTTGGACTAAATCGTAAAATTTAAAAATAGTTTGGATCAATTCAGCCATTTGTATGTAATTAAAGGAATAATCAAATAATTAAAAATAATAAAATATAAAACACAAACGGAGGCCGCTCGCAAGGTCGGGTGAGGTATTCAAAGGCCCATACCCAGTTTCCGAACCCAATCTCTGAGGACGGCTGCTAGGCTCCCTCCGTAGGATCCAGCTGCTTTAAAAGTGTCCCGAATTTCACCCTGATAGTGACTCCAATCTCCAATCAAAGTCTGTCAAAAAGACCTAAGTTGTACTCCTAGTGGGCCCTGAGCCCGCACAGTACCGTAGTCGCCGAACACTTGGGAGCGCGCTGAACCCTCCGCCTATATATATATATATATATATATATATATATATATATATATAAGTGTTATGCTCATGGTTAGAAAAAGAATAACTTAGTACCAATAGAAGATGTATATATTCAATTCATTTCCAAATTTGTTAATTAACTTAATAAAAAAGTTGAAAATACATTTAATTTGTTGCTAGTATTATTTTTATCTTGGGTTCTGCCAAAAACCTTCAATTATTTATTTGTTGCGGAGAGGTCATCCCCTCCCTAACTACAAAACAAATTTTACTGTGCATCTGTCCTTTTTTTTTTTTTTTTTCCCTCCCTCAAAATCATAATATTAAACATTATATATGTAAGAATACATTTCAAAAATAATAAATGAAAAACAAATTTGAGGAAGTTATGATATCTTTAGGAAGATATGAATAAAAAAAATAATGTTTTCTCATGTGAAATTGTTCCACGTGAGAGTTAAACAAAAATTTCACTCGACTAATGACAAGACAATAAATCCGTTATTATTATACTGATTTTTTTTTTTTGAACGACTATTATTATATTGATTTGAAATTTATTTCAAGTTGATGCTAATATTTTAAAATATGGGACGAAAGATTGATTTTTTCTTAATTTAAGTTCACAACTAAATCGGTTTGATTGTTGGATTTAATAATATTAAATTAAAAAAATTAAATAATATAATGTATAAATAAAAACTTGAATATTTGAATATTTAAAAATAAATTTGTGTATTAATTTAAAAATAATAGTTAATACACTTCATACTTATAACTAAATATTTAGATAAAAATAAATATATTAATAAAATGAGAGTAATATAAATAAAAGATTAATTTTTATTGAATTTCTAATTATATGTTAAAATATTTTAATTTTAATTCTAATGTGGGCTGAACATTTTGCTGGTTCTCAACCAGTCGGACTAACTGGTTTGATAAGATCTTAATAACTCCAACTAAATTCTTTAATTTCGATTCAAAAATTAGTTCTAATATTACTAAACTAATAATCACAAATTAATATATAAATAAATCATAAAGTATTGTTTTTTAAATCAAAAACTAAAATTTCTTAATGAAATTTTGGAGCACATCATTCAATCCAATTATAATTTAAAAACCTATTGTTAAGGTAAGAGGAGGTATAATTATTTTATCCTTTGTAGTTTTAATTTGAATAGAGATGATATTTATTAATGCAAGTAATGAAGGACATTACTTCGGGGTATATCAAATTAAAAGTAATGGCTAATGAAGATTCTAAGATCCATGGAGTGGCACTATATCGTTTCATATTTTAATAACTTTTAGTATCTCTTTTTTTTTTTCACAAACTACATAGTATGACAAATCAGAAAAGTGCATAAAAAATTTAAAAAAAAAATGAAATTACGCTATATTTTTTTATATTTATCTTTTTCAAATTTTAATGTAGACTTTTTAGTCATCTATGGGACAATATATATACAAATCAACGAAAATTAAAACTTTTAGATTAATTTATATATATGTGTGTGTGACATTTGTGTTCCGATGAAAAAAAAAGAGACTCATCAATTGAAAATAATTTAGGGGTATTAAACTCCACATGTCACTGAACTTTCATAAAATTTCAAAAAGATACCCAATTTCAAATTTTCTTTTCAATTACTGAATTTTGATTAAATTTCAAAATAGATATCCAATTTCCAAATTGATCCCCAACATTTTGTCCAAATTTTATATTGGCCCTTATAGTTTTTTTTTATCCAATTTGGTTTATGGAACCGGATTTAAATTTTTATTTTTTTTTAATTTTTTTATTATATTTGAATATTTTAAAAAATTTTAAACCTACACAATAATTTTTTAAAATTTTTCTTGAATTTTTAAGAATTTTACAATCAAGTAATATACATTGAAAAAAAAAAGAAAAATTTTATTTGTTAATATGAATAGAATATTGATAATTGACCTAAAATTTGATTTAA
>CATIWO010640388.1:0-25213 GCA_949673435.1 Macaranga tanarius
TGGTGGTGTTTTTTTCTTTTTTCGCTTGCTGAGTTAACGTTTTGTTCCCATCAGTTTTCTGATTTTCGTTGCCATCGATTTTGTTGTTATTGTTGTTTTAGATCTATTTCTTACTAGACATGAGACATGCTATCATCCAGATGTGATGAATTGTGGTTATGGTGGTGAAGGCCACTATCCACCGCAACTGCTGCTTGAAGGACACTGCCATCATTTTTTTTTGTCAATTTTATTATTGTTATTGTCGATTTTCTTACTGTTATTGTTGTCGGATCTTCATGGGATTGATGGTGGTGTTGTTGATTTTGAGACAACGGCGGTTGCAGTAGCGGTGGTCAGCTATGGTTGAATTTTAGATATTTTGAAGAGAGGGCAAGAAAGAAAGGATGATAAACTAATAAGGACCTGTATGATATCTTGGTTATTGTCAAATTTCAAAATAATCCTTAATTCATCACATGTAAATTAATAAGAATAACTATATATATTTTTACTACAATAAATATATTAAAAATAGATACCCGACATCTTAATTATATATAAAAGGTATATAAATTTCTAAAATTTTTTATATGTTTAATTAAATTATTTTAGTGATTTTCAGGACTTAAATGACAATAATAAAAATTATAAGGATTAAATAGAAAATTTTTAAATTAAGGGATTAAATTGGATATTTTTCGATTGTTGTTATCTTTGTAAGGGTTTAATGTGTTGGAAAATAAAGTATAGGGGTGCAATGTATCAAAAAATAAAAGCATAAGGGTGTAATGTGTCAAAATAAATGTATAAAGGTGCAATGTGAAAAAAATTGAGAGTATAGAGGACTCAAGATGCCTTTTTTTTCAAAGTAAAAATTATACAGTAGAATAAACCAAAGTTGTTTTAGAGGCTGTTTCCCAAACAAAATTCAGTAATAATATTTATATTGCTTGAATTAAGGTTCTGCGAGCCTTTTACAAAAAATCAAATAGCAAAGGATAAAAAAAAAAGGATTTATTGTCAGTGCAGGGTGACAATAGGACTGGAAACAAGTTCTAACCTTTCTAACTTATTAAAAGTAAATTTAATGGAAGGTTTGCTCTACTGGAATGTTTGATCACTGGGATCAAAAGATGAACAGAGTAAAGAAAATAAAAGAAGTTTTGATAACTGTAAAAAAATGAATTTTGATGAATAAATGTGATGATGCCTATTATTAAATTACTTGCTTTATATAGAGACACAACGTCAAGACTTTAAATCCTAATAAAATACTAAATAGAATAAGAATTCTAATCTAAATAAAAATACAAGATATAGGCTCTAAAACTCTATAGACTCTAAATAGAGCCTAAAATACATTTAGGCCAGTGTAAATAACACCCCCATAATCTGACCAGAAGACCTACTAGAAAGGAAGATCATGCCCATATTTTGGCTCAAATGCAAATTAGCCCACTACACATCCTGAAGCCCAAATGGCCTACTTGCTTATTTTTAATTCATAAATTACCTTCTCGCTCAAAATAAGGGTAAAATTATCTTTTGATTGAATTTTGAAAAGTGACCATCAACTCCTGGTCCACTATAAATTGATCTCAGCCCCACTACAGATTAAGAAATTAGTATTCTCTCTCTAGATTATGTTCTTCTCTCTCTAAAGGGTTCTCAGCACTCCTTTCCACAACAACATCTAGCCGACTTTGGCACTACCTTCGGCAATCCAAGGTCCTTCTCCTAAGGTATATTCTTCCCCTTAGTCTGATTAGCCACTAAATTAGTCGTGTAATATATTGAAATCACTAATTTTGTAGGTCAAATCAACTATCAACCATGGCCAAGTCAAAGAGACCAACTGCCTCGCCACAAATCAAACCAATCCACTTGCCCAATTAGAGGGAGCAAACAACATTATCTCTGATCAATAGCTTCTCCAGAGGAAAAAGTCCATTTCTCCAATAACTAATTTGTTATGCTAGGACCTAGTATAACTGAATAAGATCTGTTTACTTTAAACTTTATCCCAACCTACAAACTAAAAGATACCCCCAAGTTTAATAAATACAATGATATGACATTCTGGTCTAAAAACATTGCTATTCGATTTTGGCCAAGTCCTTCAAATGAATTTCTTATGTGGTTAGCCCAATTAGAGCCTACTTTTGGCCAGCTATGGAAAGAAATAGGCATCTATAACCTTATACAAATTACCAAGATCAATTACCCTATAAATAAATCTCTCATATCCTCTCTTTCTTTATTCTGGTCTAGGTCTTCTAATAGTTTCATGTTTAAGGACAACATGATGATAATAACTCTCTATGACCTTGCCGCCATGTTCAGTATCTCACCCTGTGGTGATGAAATAAGTCCCTGTTTAGACGTCGATTGCTCGTCATACAACATTTCTTTCAAGGAAAAATATGTGAGCTATGCAATTTCATAAAAATGAACATGCAATCATCAATAACTCCCTCTAAGGCTGAATATGTCAGCTTTCTTCTTTACTGGATTTACAAATTTGTCACTTGCCCTAGTTCCATAAAAATCACCAAAAAATTCATTTCCCTTGTTGTTGCCCTAGCTAATAGTCGTATACTTACTCTTGGTCCCTTTGTTCTGAGTTAAATTTAGTAAGGTATGCACATCCTAGTGCCCACTAAAAACTGATCGGACTTCAAGTCTAGAGGTGGTCAATAATGGATGCTGCAGCTTTGGTTTTTGCATACTTCCTAGAGCTGATGAATCATCCTCAGAAGCCTGATTATCAATCCCTTTCTTATTATACCCTTTGGCTTAAGAATTTCAAATGTAAATATGACTCTTTTAAAGAATTCTTCCTATTCTTTTATATAACTAAAGACCGAAATGACAATCTTTTTTATCCATTCGCTCCTCCCCACTTTGGTCTACCTCAGATGTTTCAGAACTTTACGGATGTATGTCCTGATATAACTTGGGAGACTACTTAGAAAAGCATCCTTATAGCTAGGGACCTCCCTTTCGGCCTTAACGTAGACCCTAGAAATAATAAGTGTCGGGTTAAGCAATACAATTCCCATTTTTGTAGCAAGGCAATTCGACCTTAGCCAAGCATCACCTTTCCCTATTTTTTACTCATGTAACTCACCATTATATAACAAGATCATCTTTAACAACCTGATCTTTTATGAAAGAATAGAGCAAGTATTTTTGAACTTAACCCAATATTTTAAACCTTGCCTTCTTCCGGTAACCCCTTATAAGACCAAACTCTTTAAAAACATTTAGGAAAGATTTTGTGAAAAACCCTTCAAACACTCAGGGAAGCATTTTGCTAATCTGCATTTGCAAGCAATGTTTGATAATACAAAAATTTGCAAAATAAATGCTTCCAATTCAACATTTTCTCAAGTAAACATAAAATATCCATATATCTTCCGCTTTATCCTTAAACACGGCTTGAAATAAATTAAGGAAATCATAGACAAAAACATCAAAGATCAATATATATAAATACAAATATATATACCAATGTACACTCAAGTGGTATTCTATAAATTCCTAGCAACTCTGGGAGATGAATGTCTCACTTGGCTACCCAAAGTACAAAATCCTCGTCATACGCATGCGTAGAGATAATGTCTGTAGGCAATATATTTTATTTTATTTCGCACCGATATTTAAGGTGCAATTTCATAGGCACCTCACTGAGTGTATTTTATAAATCAATATTTCAAAAACTAAATTCTCATGTATATAATTTCAAATAAACTTAACACCATATGGTTCTGGATAACTAGAAAATACATAATAGCAAATAATGTATAAGGAAATCATTAAACATTGATCATTTATAAAACATAAATATATTTACATATCTAAAATTCAAAGCCAGCGTTATACTAATATCCACTCACCTGACAAGGCAACTGACAATTCTAGCTAGGAGGGGTTGTGTTATGATCTACGGCTATAGTTGAGGTTCCTCTTAACATCCAGAACAAAAATCATAAAAATACTAGCTTAAAACCTCAATTCTACTCAATTTAATTGATCTATAGTTAAAAGGTATGACATAGGATCTGAAAAATAGTCCAAAATGGCTCCGGTAAGGGTATTGGGGCTCGATAGAGCCACCGAGATGCCTCCTCAATGCATTGAGGCACCTCATCAGTGCATTGACGTGCCTCCTCAGCAGCACTGAGGCACCTCCTCAGCGTTGAGGTGCCGCCTTAGTGGTCTAAAATCGTAGAAACAGCTTCGTTGTTGACTTAAAACACTAAAAATCAATCCCAATCAATCCTAAATACTATTCTAAACATCATATAGGGTCTGTTTTAGCATAAACAAGCTTAAAACTCAAAAAGTTAATAAAAATATCAAATTTTATTCAAATTCAAAAACTTGAAACAAAATAACTTTACTTACCAAAAACTCTTGTATATACCCTTGAATTTACAATTAAAAACCTTAATCTTTGATTATTGAAGAAAAAATTAGAGAAAAAGAAAGGAAAAAATGGTAGTGATGAAGAAAGAAAATAAAGGAACGAAGCTTTGAGAAAATGAAGTTGATGGAGGAAGACAGTAAGCCTTTTTTAGGCAAATAACCATTTTAATCCCTCAAGTTATTATAATAACCTAATAGGTCCTCAAAATTTATTTCTAATGTAATCTAGTCCATAAATCTATCTATAACCTAATTTTTAGGGCAGGGTATTATAATTATCTCCCTCTTAAGAAATTTCATTCCCGAAATTTACATACCTATGAGGGAAAGCAAATAGGGATACTAGATTCACATATCTTCTTCTTTCTCCCATGTTGCTTCCTTCTTAGAGTGGTTCCTCCATAAAACTTTAACTAATGGAATCACTTTATTCCTCAAAACTTTCTTCTCTCTCGCTAGAATCTCTATAGGCACTTCTTCATAGGTTAAATCTTCCCTTAATTCTATTGGTTGTGGTTGCAGGATATGGGAGGGATCACTTTTATATCTCCTTAGCATTGACACATGGAAGACGTTATGAATATTAGATAATTCTTGTGGTAAAGCTAGTCTATAAATGACAAGTCTAAGTTTTTCAATAACTTCATATGGCCTAACATATCGAGGACTTAGCTTCCTACACTTTCCAAAGCACACAACATCTTTCCATGGAGAAATTTTTAAGAATACTTTCTCCCCGGCTACATACTCAATATCTTTCTATTTCAAATCCACATAGCTCTTTTGTCTATCCTGAGCAGCCTTCAAACAACTTCTAATCAATTGTACCTTATCTACAGTCAATTGTACAATATTCGGACCTATTAGTTTTCTCTCTCCCATTTCATCCTAACATACTAGAGTCCTACACTTTTTTCTGTATAATGCTTTATAGGGTGCCATACCAAGGCTAACATGAAAACTATTATTATATGCAAACTCCATTAAAGGCATATATTTCTCCCAACTTCCCTTGAATTCCATTACACATGTTCTAAGCATGTCTTCCAAAGTTTGAATAGTTCGTTCAGACTGTCCATCAGTTTGGGGATGAAAAATAGTACTGAACTTTAGCTTAGTACCCATAGCATACTGCAAACTAGGCCAAAACTTTGATGTAAACTGCGAATCTCTATCAGATAATATAGAAATTAGAATACCATAAAGTCTTACCACTTCATTCATATAAATTTCTGCTAGTTTGTCCAAGTAATAATCAATCTTTATTGGCAAGAAATGTGCTAATTTAGTTAACCTATCCATAACTACTCACACAGTCATTTCCCACTTGCGTTTGTGGTAAACAGAAATAAAATCCATAGTGATATGCTCCCACTTCCACTCAGAAATAGGAAGTGGTTGAAGTGTTCTAGAATGACATTAATGTTCAGCCTTGATTTGTTAGCACACAAAACATTTTACCACGTAATCTGCTATTTCCTTCTTTATACCTTTCCACCAATAGTTTTCTCTAAGGGTTTGATACATTTTTGTACTACCAGGGTGCATCGAATATACTGCACAATGAGCTTCTTCCATTATTTCCCTTTTTAAAGTTCCTTCATTAGGCATGCATAATCTATTTCCTAACATCAAAGTTTTATCATCTCGGAGAGGAGAATTTATACGAGTGCCATTTTTCACCTCATTAATGATTTTGCTCAAGTGTTGGTTTTGAACTTGGGCTTTCTACACCCTTTCAACTAGCACAGGTCTCACTCTTACAGCAGCTAACAATGCTCCCGAATAACTCAATGAAAAATCTACTCCTAAAGATCATAGATCTAAGAGAAAAAGAAGTCTTACAACTGCTATAAGACCTTCGACTGAGTGCATCGGCTACTTTATTAGATTTCTCATGATAGTATTTGATGGTACTGTTATAATCCTTGAGTAGTTCAATCCATCACCTCTGCCGTAGATTCAACTCCTTTTGAGAGAGCCGATATTTTAAATTTTTATGATCGGTGAATATTTGGGATGACTCTCCATACAGCTAATGCCTCTAAACCTTTAAAGCAAAGATAACTACCGACAACTCCAAGTTATGAGTCGGGTAATTCAATTCATGAGGTCGAAGTTATCTAGATGCATAAGCTATTACCTTCCCATGATGCATCAATACACAACCTAACCCCTTCCTCGAAGCATCACTATACATCACCTAGCCTCCACTACCAGAAGGAAGAGTAAGAACATGTGCTGATGTTAAATAAGCCTTAAGTTTCTCAAAGCTTTCTTGGCATTCGCTAGTCCATTCAAACTTAATATTCTTCCTAAGCAATTTTGTCATATGTGATGCAAAAATGGAGAAATCCTGGACAAAGCGATGGTAATATCCTGCTAACCGTAAGAAACTCCTAACTTCTGTAGGATTAGTCGGAGGCTCCCAATTAACCACTGCTTTAACTTTCTTAGGATCCATAAGAACTCCTTCTGCAGAAATTACATATCCCAAGAAAACTACTCTATCAAGCCAAAATTCACACTTACTAAATTTGGAATACAATTGCTTATCCCTTAAAATCTGTAAGATAATCCTCAAATGTTTCTCGTGAGCTTCTTTACTGCCTGAGTACACCAAGATGTCATCTATGAATACAGTAACAAATTTATCTAGGTAGGGTTGAAACACTCTGTTCATAAGATCCATGAAAGCAACTGGAGCATTAGTCAACCCAAATGGCATCACAAGAAATTCGTAATGTCCATAATGGGTTTGGAAAGCTGTCTTAGGTACATCTACTTATTTGATCTTTAATTGATGATACCTATACCACAAATCAATTTTAGAGAAAACTTTAGCACCTTGAAGTTGATCAAAAAGATCTTCAATATGAGGCAAATGGTACTTATTCTGTATAGTCATCCGATTGAGTCACCTGTAATCTATATATAATCATAAAGAACCATCTTTCTTCTTCCCAAATAATACTAGAGCTCCTCACGGTGAGATACTAAGCCTTATCAAACCTCTATCTAAAAGCTCCTGTAATTGAACATTTAACTCCTTTAACTTAGTTAGAGCCATTCTATAGGGTGCCTGAGAGATAGGAGTTGTACCCAATTATAAGTCAATAGGTAACTCAATAAGCTCTTCTAGAAATACATCAACAAACTCACAAACTATCGGAATATCCTCTATCTTAGGTTCCTTCAATTCTTTTTAACAACATAGGCTAAATATGCTTGATACCCCTTCCTAAGTAATTTCTCAGCTACAATAGCAGAAATTATACAAGATGGAAAAAGAAAATGTTCACCACGAAAAATGAGCTTAAGCTTTTTAGGTCGTTTAAACTTCACCATTTTCTAAAAATAATCTATTGTGGCATGATGGCAGGATAACTAATCCATGCCTAAAATAGCATCAAATTTCTGAATAGGCAAAAGAACTAAGTCTGCTAATAGTTGTTAGTCCTCTAGTTTAACTACACATTCTCTATACACTTATTTGCACATAATAGGACTACCAATAGGGATGCTAACCACTAAAGCCTCACCTAACAAATCCCTTTGTTTATCAAAATGATGGGTAAATGTAAAAGAGATGAGAGAATGTATGGAGCCATGATCAATAAAAATATAGGCATCTTTACCCATGATAGATAACATACCAGTCATAACCTCTTAAGATGTTAGTGCCTCTTTCTGCGTTATAGTAAAAATTTTAGCTTGGGTTTATGGCCTACCAATCTTCGTACCCTATTTCGGCTGAACGGAAGATGTAGCTCCATTGGGCTTACTAGTGCTTGCACCTCCTACCGTAGGCCTACCTTGAGATTGGGTTCTACCACATCTTTAATTTCTGGGTGCATTAAAACCATGCCTATAACCAGTTGGCTGAATTAAACGAGAACACTCCCTCTTAAAGTGACCAACCTTTCTACACTTAAAATATCCACCAGTTCACATTTTGCATTCACCTTCGTGATTTCTACCACAAACTAAGCATAGAGGTCAAAACCTTTGTCGAGCTCCTGCACTTTGCACACCTGTAAAACTACCTACTGGCTGTTGTACTATACTCTGGCTAGCTTGCTTTGATTCAGTATAGGAGCTCCTGCCTATACTAGGAAAAGTTTTAGCTTGAAATACACTTCCTCCTTTCTTAGTAAATCTATTATCAATGTTGTAGAAAGAACTTTGACTATGCTTCTAATTTTTTGAAACACTTCTCTTTCCTCTTTATTTAGCTTCTCTACTTCTAAAGCTTTTTCTACTAAGCTCCTATAAATGATACCCTCAAAAGAAGCCAAACCAGACCGAATAGTCACATGCAAACCACTTAAAAATTAATCATACTTATTCTCCTCAGAAGGAAGAATATCAGCCATAAAATCGATATAGATCTTCAAACTTATCTATATACTCTTTAACAGTCATATCTTCTTATGCTAACTTAAAGAAGGTATCTTGCTTCCCTTTCCTATAGCTTTTTGAAATATACTTATTTTGAAATTCTATTACAAATGTTTGCTAAGTCATTTCATCACCATAAAGGCGACGTATCCTATCCATCCAACTATCTGCTACTCCTTGTAAAAATATCTTTACTGTACTAACCTTCTCCCTATCTGAGATTTTCGTAGAGGTAAAAACCTTCTCGATCTTCTTAAGCCACTCAATAGCCTTTTCAACATTTAGAGAGCCACCAAAATTCTCAGCTCCTAAATGTCTATAGTGTTTCACTATATCTCAATACCTCTGTTGTTCTCTAGCTGTTATGGAAGCTGTAATGGCTTGGGCTATAGTTGTACCTAATCCGGCATCAAGATAAACTGTAATAGGTAGTACTTGAGCTGCTGCACGTGGTGGATTAGCTTGTAAAGGTGGGTCTGCCCTAGAATGATCTCTTTGTGAAGCAGTCTCGTCTACAGACTCATAAATTTTAAGTAACTCATGCTCATCTATCCCTTCCAAAGGTAAAAATGGAGTAGGATCCCTATGAAGTTGGCCAACATCCTCTAATCTCTCAATATGACGACGATGGCCTCAACCACCGTGACCTTTGCCATCTATAGCTCGAGGTGGAATCTTTTTATACCATAATAAAATACCAAGATAAAAAACCTAATCAATTTATTCTACCTAATTGAGTCTACAGAATCAATAACCTATACTCTGATACCAACAAATGTCGTACCCCCCTCTTAACCATAAATATCAGTGCACAATAAACTAATAATGTACTACAAACCATTAGATATCATAACTTAATATAAATAGTTATCATTAAAAACATAATGTAATATAAGATAAAGTTTACAATATCCATTAAACTAGTTGTGCATAGGCCTCTAAGGCTTCTTTAAACAAAAGTCTATTTCCATACAGTAAAAATTTGATTGTTAGCTCAACCTCCACTAGTTCTGACTATGGAGAGCACACCCAAAACTCACTATATAAAGATCTACTGATCCACCAAAAAGAGATCTGAAATAGTTTAAATAGGTGGAATGAGTATGACTACTCAGTTAGTAGATATAAATATAACCATAGAAATCATTAGAATATTATCATAAATCATGATATAGAAATTCAGCTTAAATTAATCCAAATCTACCTAAACAGTGAAAAACAGCCTGAGTACCAAAATAAATGCTTCCAATTCAATATTTTCTCAAGTGAACACAAAATATCCATATATCTTCCTCTTTATCCTTTAATACGGCTTGAAATAAATCAAGGAAATCATAGACAAAAACATCAAAGATCAATATACATAAATACAAATATATATGCCAATGAACACTCAAGTGGTATCCTATAAATCCCTAGTAACTTTGGGAGATGAATATCTCACCTGGCTACCCAAAGTGCAAAATCCTCATTATACGCATGCTCAAAGACAATGCCCATAGGCAATATATTTTATTTTATTTTGCACCCGATATTCAAGGTGTGATTTCATAGGAACCTCACTGAGTATATTTTGTAAATCAATATTTCAGAAACTAAATTCTCATGTATATAATTTTAAATAAACTTAACACCATATGGTTCCAAATAACTAGAAAATACATAATAGCAAATAATGTATAAGGAAATCATTAAACATCAATCATTTGTAAAACATAAATATATATACATATATGAAATTCAAAGCCAGCTTTATACTAATACCACTCACCTAATAAGGCAACTGAAAATTCTAGTTAGGAGGGTACGGCTGAGGTTGAGGTTCCTCCTAACATCCAGAAGTAAAATCATAAGAATACTAGCTTAAAACCTCAATTCTACTTAATTTAATTGATCTACAGCTAAAAGATATGATATAGGACCTGAAAAATGGTCCGACAAGGCTTCGGTTAGGGTTTCGAGGCTTGAAAGAGCCACTGAGGTGCATCCCAGTGCACTGAGTGCCTCCTCAGTGTTGAGGTCCCTCCTCAGTACACTGAGGCACTATCTTAGTGCACTGAGGCACCTCCTCAGTGCTGAGGTGCCGCTTTAGCAGTACTGAGGTGCCTCCTCAGTACTGAGGTACCGCCTTAGCGGTCTAAAATCGCAGAAACAGCTTCATTTTTTACCAAAAATCAATCCCAAATACTATTCTAAACATCATAGAGGGTCTTTTTTTTAGTATAAACAAGCTTAAAACTCAAAAATTTAATAAAAATATCAAATTCTATTCAAATTCAAAAACTTGAAACAAAATAACTTTACTTACTAAAAACTTTTGTAAATACCTTTGAATTTGCAATTAAAAACCTTAATATTTGATTGTTAAAGAAAGAATTAGAGAAAAAGAAAGGAAAGAAATGGTAGTGATGAAGAAAGAAAATGAAGGAAAGAAGCTTTGAGAAAATGAAGTTGACAAAGGAAGAAGGTAAGCCTTTTATTGGCAAATAACCATTTTAGTCCCTCAAGTTACCATAATAACCTAATAGATCCTCAAATATTATTTCTAATACAATCTAGTCCATAAATCTATTTATAACCTAATTTCTAGGGTAGGGTATTATAATGCAATTGTCTTCTTAAAGAAGCTACTGTTAACTCCATCAGTACTATAGCATCATGACCATATACAAGTTTAAAAGGTATTATTGAAGTGGCCGATTTTTGGCTGGTTCTGATTGCCTATAAGACTTTAATTGAAATTGTATGTAAAATCCTTAGGTTCTTTTCAATTGGTTTCTGAATCACCAATTTGATAATTTTGTTGGTTGCTTTGGCCTATCCATTAGCCTATACATAATAAGGTATTTAGTGTAACTACTAGATCTTAAAGTCCAATGAAAATTAAGCAACCTCTTCTCTAATGAAAATAGTGCCTTGATTGTTCATTATGGTTTTTAGGAAACCAAACCTATAGATAAGGTGCTCCTTAATAAAGCATATCACCTCTTATTGACTGGCCGATTTGAGTGGAACAACTTCAACCCAATTTGTAAAATAATCAGTTACTACCAAGATAAAGGCATGACCTTTGGAGGAAGGAGGATAGATTTTTCTAATGACATCAATTGCCTAACCTCTAAAAGGCTAAGTTTTGATGACCAAATGGAGTTCACTAGTTTGTATAAGCTGAATCAGGCCATATATTTGACATTTTTCACATGCCTTTGTATAATCTCTGTAATCTTTTTTCATTGTTGGCCAAAAATATCCATAACTCCTTATGAGCCACTTTATTTTTGGTCCAATTTGATAAGCCCCAACAATTCCTTTATAAACTTCGGCCATAAATAGCATGGCTTTTTTAGGGCTGATACACCTAAGAAGAGTACCATCAGTTGTTCTTTAGTACAATTCATCGTCACAAAAGAATATGTTTGAAGCTAAAGTTTGAATTCTCCTAATAGCTCCTTTGGATGGATCTTTTATATATTTAATGGCTTATATCTGCCAATCGGTCTTAATGTCAATTTTTGCCACCATCTACTCACCTAACTCGACTTTAATGAAGGAATACTGTGACCAAATATTTATAGGAGCATGCGCTAGTCTTCCTAAATAACTAGAGGTAGATTAGGCCAAATCATTGGCTTTCATGTTGCAATTCCTCTCCACATACTTGATTTTAGCACTTTGAAAACCTGCCATTAAGTGTTTGGCCTTATTGTAATATGCCCTCAGTATGGCCAATTCACACTTATAGTCACTAAAAATTTATTTAACCACCAACAGTGAATCTCAAAATAAATTAATATGTTGCACGCTTAGCTCTACTAGGATTTCTAGTCTGATTATTAACGCTTTATATTCAAACTGATTATTTATGTAATTAAAATTGAGTAAAAAGGAAAGTCTTATCTTAATTCTATAAGTTGACAAGAAAACAAGTCTTTTCTTAATTCCATAAGGTGACAAGAAAACAAAACCTGCACCAGAGCCCGATGCCGACCTAGATCCATCAAACAAAATTTTCCAAGTTTTCACCTGACACAAATCAAGGTCTTTGTTTAGCGTAGAAGGATGATCGGCCAGGAAATCAACAAGAACTTGTCCTTTAACTACCTTTGAAGGAATATACTAGAGGGTAAATTCTTATAATGCTAAGGCCTATTTCCCTAACTTATTTATCAAAAATGGCCTGGGAACATATATTATATTACATCGATCTACCCTACCACTATAATGACTGATGGCAACATATAATATCTTACCTTGCAATATAAAAAAATATAAGCATAATTATAATTTCTCAATTGGCATATAACTAATCTCTGTGTTTGATAGAGCTCAACTAAAATAGTAAATTGCCCTTTCAAACCCTTCTTGCTCTTATGCATGCATACTTCTAATTGATGTTTCAAAGGCTGAAATGTATAATATGAAAGGAAAGTTCAACTTAGGGGTAGTTAAGACTAGAGGATGTGTCAAATATGCCTTTATCAGATCAAAAGCTTGTTAATGTTCCTCAGTCCAGATAAATGTTTTTTGATCTCGAAGTTTCAATAGAGGTGACTAAATACACAATCAACCTACTATGTTTGAAATGAACCTTAAGATAATTAATCTGACAAATCAACCTTTGAAGTTCCTTTTTGAAGTTTAGAGGTGCAACTTGGATTATCGCTTTAGCTTTAGTGGTATATACTTCACCGCCCGTTGGTGCACTAAAAATCCCAAAAAGTTGGCAGCTGAAACACCGAAGGCACACTTCAAAGGGTTCATTTTAAACTTGTGAAGGCAAATTCGGTTAAAGGCACTTTGAAGATGTTAAAGATGATCTAGTTTGGCCTATGAATTGACAATCACATCATTGATATATACTTCCATTAATTTTCCAATCAGATCATCGAAGATCTTACGCATCACCCTCTAGTATGTAGTTCTAGTATTCTTTAGACTGAAAGGTATTACTATCCATTTATAACTACCTAATGCTCTAGGATATCTAAAGGTTGTCTTACTTACATCCTTCTCTTTAATAAAAATTTAGTTATAGCCTGAATGTCCATCCATAAGACTTAAAAGTTTATGTCTTACTGCAGCATTTATGAGCATATTAGCCATTGGCATGGGATATTTATCCTTAGGTGTTGCTAGATTTAAATTTCTGAAGTCTATACAAACCCTAATCCTACCATTCTTCTTTACTACTGGCACAATATTAGAAAGCCACTTAGTACATTATGCTTTTTTTATAAATTCAGCATCAGTCATGTGCTTTATTTCATCATATACTAATTTCTCAACATCTCTAGACATCCTCTTTGGCAGTTGGATTGAGGCTGAAATTCTAGCTTTGTGGGTAGTTCATGCTAAATTAAACTTCGATCTAATCTAGGCATTTCATCATAATCCCAAGCAAAGCAATCCTTGTATTCTTTTAGAAGGGCAATGAGCTTTGTCTCGTACTTAAGCTCGAGTTATGTGCTAATGAAGATCAGCCTATAATCATTATTAGTTCTTAAATGTACCTCATTCAGGGAATTTTAAGTCTCAACAAGGTCATCATTAAACTTATTGGCTGATATAATAGCATCTCCAATCTTTAACCGGCCTACTAGATTTAAATGCTTATCTTCAAATATACATTCAGCCGATCTTATTTATTATTTCTCACTGATCTTCAGAGAATAATGTAGAGGGACTTAGTTCAACATCATCTAAGTCTTTTATGATTAGTAATTGGCCTTTGGAAGTAAAATTGAGTAATGGTCAATATAAGGCTTGAATCACATGCCATCTTATAGTAGAGAATGTCAAACTATACATTAATGATTTAGCTCCAAAAGGGTTAGGATCTGCATGTACTATCTTTACATCTCCTTCATCCCTTCAGATGTATAACATTTGATGTAATATTAAAGGAATGCAAGCATTAGAATGGATCTAATCTCAACCTACTAATATTGCATAATTAGTTTGTACATCTACTAACCTTTACATCTAACATGATGAATCCTTTAGCAAGCCGATCAAGATTAGCAAAGTTAGTTATAAAGGCATCAGTTTTCTCCAAGTCTTTGACATTAAGACTGACTTTCCTTAACATAGTTAAAGGTAGAATATTAACTTCAGCCCCATTATCCACTAAAACCCTTTTTGTTTCTATACCATTAATTCGTCCTTTATATAAAGTGGCCTGATATACTTGGCTATCATTCTGTTAGGTTGTGGTATAGTTAATGATGTCCCTAATCCTTTATTAACTTTGGTCTCGTTAGGCTCAATGATATCGCCATTAAGTATTAATTTCTGCCCTAGTTTCGATGTAAAGTTATTTGGAAGCATAACCACATTAATACTCTTCTTATGACTTGTTTCTCCTTGTTCAAAGGAGTCTTCTTTGATTTTTCCTTCCTTAACTGACCAATGCCATTGAGGTTGCTCCATCTCATGATTGAAGGTTGTATGATAGGATGGACATATGACTTCTTCTTTAACTAGCTTAACCCTTCTTTCTTTCCTATTTATTTGCTCTGATACTTGAGAAGGAATCTCTATTCTCATCTTTGGCCTATCTAGCTAAAATGACTGCATTATGCCTTTACCCAATACTTTAGGATCTTTTATATGGGTCATATTAATGGGGAATTAAGGATTGAGGGCTTCAACCGCTATTCCTTCACCTTTAATGGGGAAAAGCAATTTCCCTTCATTAATTGCCCTTTAAATCATATTCTTAAAAACTACACAGTTATTAGTAGAATGCTTCCAAGAATTATACCACTTACAGTATTCATTCTTTAATCGTTCTTAACAGGTGGAATTATATGACCGTTAGATAATTTGATTTGCCCATCATTGGGCAAGCAATCAAAAATATGATGGGCCTTGGTGAGATCAAAGGAATACACCTTGGCAATTTGATTTTCCTTCGAAGGCTTCTTTTTATCTTTAATGGGGTCTAACTTTCTTAAAGCTAGGCACTCATTAGCTTTAGTATTAAGATATTCAGCCACATTCACTCATTCTCCTTCTGAATGGAGGTCGAATCCTTATCTAAATGAGATACATCCTACGTTGAACTATAATAAGTGTCCATAGAGGAGTTATAGTGTTGATCCTTTTTTTTAGAAGCCTCTCATAACTGATAGCCTGATTAGTTAATTCAAAGAAATCCCTAAAGTGGTGTCCTTCAAAATGTTTCCTCATTGAATAACTAAGGCCTTCTACGACTAAAAGAATGTATTCAGCTCCACTTAAGGATGATTAACATTAAGTCTTGAGCTTTCTAAACCTAATTATAAATTCTTTAATATATTCACTTGGCATTTGCTGAGCCTGAGCCAAATCGGCCAAAGTAATATTTGGCAAAGGCTGATAGAACTCTATGTGAAACTCTTCTTCCATCTCCTTCCATAAACTGATGGAATTTGAAGGAAGATAAGTGTACTAAGTAAAGGCCAATTTGGTGAGAGAATTGCTAAATAATCGTAGTTTCCACATATCATTTACTACAGCTTCCCTATATTGAACGGAGAATCATGCCATATGCACTATAGTTGATTGATTCGGCTCTTCACTAGAAAATAGAATAAACTCATGTACCTTATAACCTCTAGGGAAGTTAAATACCTTATCTATCCAATCAGGGGAGGCTTTAGCATAAATCGGTCTTTGCACGGGTCAAAAATCAATCCCCATTTGTCCTAATGTGTGCTTTAGCAGGGTTTGATCGGTCTCAGGTGGTTGATACTCATATCTATAAGGATATTGAGGATCTTTAATGGCTTATTCAACATTAGCATCAACCTGATTGCCATTTCCTAATTTGATAATATGCCCATACTAATCATAAGTAAAAATGGTACTTGGCCGAGATTGAGCTGGTATAGTTTGAGCTTAGGGTTGAATGGGCTAGTGCTGACAATTATTAGATCCAAAATTATTCCTATCAGGCCTCTTGAGTAAATACATTCCTATATTGAAGGTTTGGTTGACCAGACCTTTGGCCTTCAGCATGTTGCCTTGGGATTTCCTGAGTCAGTCTCCCCTCCAAAATTGATACCAGCTGCCCGATTCTACCAAAAATCTCATTCAAATGTCTCCTTAATTCTCATTGAAGCATCTCATTATTCTCAAGAATCAACCTAAGCACTGTGGACATCTGGTCGATTAGGTTATTAAACATGGAGTGATTCTATTTGGAGACATCATCTCGTAAGGATTGTATATCCTCACGACTCAAAGTAGCTTGCCTTCTTAGAGGCAAATTCCTATCATATTCTTGCTCAAACTTCTATTGCTCTATAGATCTAGAGTTATGTTAAGTACTAATAAAAACGTGATTAATAGGGTTCTTGGTCAGAGTAAGAATGTAATGATGAATGAATGTAATGATGCCTATTATTAAATTACTTATTATATACAGAGACACAATGTCAAAACTTTAAATCCTAATAACATACTAAATAAAATAATAATAGGATCTTTACAAAAACACTCTAAAAACACTGCCCATCAACAAAATAATCTCACTTTTTTCCTTAATTATATGCGTATGCGTGCCTTTTGATTTTTAAAAATTTTACATCGGTGCCCCATAGTCCATTAACACTAAAAATGCCAAAACCTAGCCTTTCTCTTCTACATTATACCTTCTTCCCTTTCCCCTTCTCTTTTTTACTGTAAATTTTGTCTACCCATGAAAGAATAGGTTATTTATAAAAACACAACATAGAGTGCTTGAGAAATGATCAATCAGAAACAAAATGACACAAGCACCTAAGTATAGGGTACTTTTGCTTTTAAATTTGTAAGGAAAAAGAGAAGAGAAAAGAACCAGCAAATTTTCCTTTAAACTTAGAGTAACCATCATGTGGATTATAGAAAACATGCGATGTGATGCGGTGGTTAACAGAGATATAAGTGTTGCTTTCTGAAATAATTTAAACCAATAAAACTAGAAGCCACAATAAGGTTACATGCGAAAATTCAGAAATAATTTTCAAAAAAAATAGAATAATTCATATATTTTATTTCTATAATCTGAGAGTGGCATTTGATTTTTTTTTCATGTAGGAAACATAGTGTATAATGTTCGGTAAAAACTTTTTGAGATGATTTCAGGTTTTGATAATGATGTGCAAAATGAAGCAGATTTGAAGAAGCTCATTAAATTATAATTTGCAACTTTGACAAAATCTTTCACTTACAGTTTGTAGATTTGAAGAAGTTTATTGAAGTTCTTTCTTCTGTGTTTTTGTTAATGGGTCTTGTTTAATTTGTTAGTTGTGATCCTTCTTCGATTTTTGTTGGCTATGTTTGGGTAGTGTTCCCTCTTTGGTGGGATTTTAGGTATTACCAATTTGATTCTTTGTTATATTTGCTGGGTTATTATGCTCGAGTCTGTGAGGAGCTTGATTAAGAATAGTATGGTTTTGGTGGAATCATTTTTTTACGGATAATTGTATCTTGATTAACTGTAATCACTTCTTTGTTGCTTAAGATTTCGTATGTTTCATTGCTCATTGATTGAATATCACAATATATATATATATATATATATATATATATATATATATATATATATATATATATATTCAAAGTTAATTAAACAATGGGTTTGCAAAAATATTTTACCAAAATGCCCCCCATGATACAGGGGGCATTTATTTTTATTTTTTTTGGAAGGGTAAAAATATCTTTGCGTCGCAACTTGCGATGCATGTGCGACGTGAAGACTTTCCTTTAAATAATATCCTAAAAAAAATTAATATATTAAACATTAATTTATAATTATGGATCCACGATTTGTAAAATAAAGATTAATATATATTGATGCTGGTGCTCTATCATCCTAGCTCCAGTATGGATTGCAGAACTCTGTTGATCAAGAACAAATAAAGTGACGTGGGTTTTGGACCTGCCAAAACATCTCCGATGGTCAAGTTAGTGAGAGCCATTGTGGGAGCCATAATGGAAAATATCCCGAGTAGGAAAAGCAATGAATTAAAAGACCATTGAAGTGGATTTCATAAAAATCAGAGAAAGAAGAAGAAAACAAAGAAGAAAAATAGAGAAGAAGATGAACCTTAAGTCCTTAGATTGTAAAGCTTTTATATTGCCTTGGTGGTTGGTGGTAGATGAGTAAAGCATTTAATGCTTGTCTGGAAAGAGGGGGATAACACATTTCCTATGCAGGCTTGTATTTTTTAAGTAGGCTCGTGTTTTCTGAGTAGGTTTAATATTTCCTGATCAGGAATTTTCCTTACTACTTGTGTAGGAGAATCATAACTAGCTTCTAATTTTGACTTTGATAAGTCAAATAGTCAAGGGTCATCTAACATGGCAGATAAGGCAGTTGCTTTCCATATGTTAAACTCTTATTGGAGGTGGATTTTTTGTGTATCATCAGTAGTCCCCCCCCCCCACTCTGAATCCAGAATGTTCTAGACGAAAGAGTTTAGACGGGTGATTCTGCTTTGATACTCTTGTTCAGGAAATGCTTCTCCTTTACTGGATATTGGGATCCAGATTCTGTTGCTTCTCCTTGGGGAGATTTAGTCTTTAGAGTCTAGGAATGTTCCTAGGACTTAGATTCTAAAAGCCTCTTTGGGGAAGAATATTTGTATCTAAGTAAGATATATATAGGAAGTTCTCGGGAACTTTTTTTTTTGTGTTAAACTTCTTAAGTGGGATTTCCTATACAAGCTTTTCTATGTAGAAAGTCGAATTCCTGTATAAAATTATATAGTCCCTGTCTTGGATTTTTGTATCTCCTATGTAGGCTTAAGAATTTTGAACAATATTTAATGGCATATGAGCAAATATTTCTATGATGACTTTTCATTCCTTTGATTGCTCCGAAAGCTTCTTTTATTTTTATGCATTCTTCTTTCATTTTTTAGTTGTGTGTTGAATCTCTTGAACTGTCGACGACGCTCTATTGATTATTTGCGTAGGGCTGATTGATTTTTCTTTCATACGAAGTTTAATATAGACGGCCTCCTTTGTAGAGGATATTTGATTGGATCCCTCTGTAGAAATTCCTGCATGAATAATCTATCCCCTTTTAAGGAGGAATTTTTACTCATTCCCTTTATGGGAATTTAGTACAGGTGCTCCTATTGGAGCAATGAAATTGATGAATTCGTCTCATTTCTAGAGACTTTCTTCTTATTGATGGGTTTTGAATGCATTCTTTTTGGCTTACCTCACTTCTAGAGGTGGTTAAAGTCTAGGAGTGTTCCTAGGACTTGGATGTTAAAAGCCTCCTTGTGGAGGTAGATCTATATTTGAGTAGAATATATGTATAGGAAGTTCTTGAGGATATGGCTTCTAAATTTGATTGATTCTTATTGGGAAGGATATTTATACCACAAGTCCTTAGAGACATAAGACTCTCACTTGTGGAGAGATTTTAACTTCCAAATTTAATTAATTCTCCATGGGGAGAGCCTCATTGTGGAGGTCGATTGGTGCCTGGGGAGGATTTATGTTCCTTAAATCCTCATGGCATGGATTCTCACTTCTAGAGAGTGCCTTACTTTTGGAGTACTAATCTGGAAGTTAGAGGGTTTGGTCTCTCTATGATTTGAAGTTTGCAGGCAGCTTCTCCATCGAGGGAGACTGTGATTCCTAAGTAGACATTTCTAGTAGGGAAATATTTTTTCTATGGGGAGGTAGAGATTCCTGAGTAGACATTTCCAATAGAGAAAATGTTGCTCCCATGAGGGAGTTAGAATTTCTGAGTGAACCTTCCTTTGAATCAGATTTCGCTCTCTTAGGGGAGATTTAAGTTTTTGACAGAGAATTTTCTATGGAGGAACTTTGCTCCTATAAGGAAGATTGAGATCTTTGAATGAAAATTTTATGTGGAGGAAGTTTTGCTCCCTTGGGGGAGTTAGACGTATTTAAGTAGATAGTCTAGTGAATTTACTCCATTGGGGGAGATTCAGATCTTCTATTGAATTTTTCTATTGAGACTCCCTTGGGGAAGTTAGAGTTATCTAAGTAGGAATTTCCTATAGAGAAAATTTCTCTCCCTTTGAGGAGGTATAGTTCTTTGAATAGAAATTCTTATAGAGGAATTTTTTCTCCCATAGTGAAGGAAGAGATTCCTAATGAGGTAATGCCGAAAAGTTGACTTCGCTCCATTGGTAAAGATTGAAATATTCTGTTGAATTTCCTATGAAAGAATCCTTATTCGAGAGGTATGAGTCTTTAACTGAGAAATTTTTACGGAGAAGATTTTATTCCCATGTGGGAGGTTGATATTCCTAACTGAGAAATTCTAATGGAGGAAATCTTGCTCCCATGGGGGAGGTTGAATTTTTGAATGAAAATTTTCTATAGAGAAACTTTATTCCTATGAGGGAGGTAGATGCGTCTAAGTAGATATTTTAATGAAGTAAATCTTACTCCCTTAGGGGAGATTTAGATCTTTTATTGAATTTCTTCTATAAAGAAAGTTTTACTCCCATGGGGGAGTTGAAGGTATTTGAGCAATAATTTCCTGTGAGGAAATTTCTCTTCCTTGAGAAAGGTAAAGTTCTTTCATTAAATATTTCTTGTAGAAGGAATTTTGCTTCCTTAGTGGAGTCAAAAATTTTGAGTAAATATTTCTATAAAGGAAAATTTTTCTCCCTTGGGGGAGGTTTCGTTCTTCACATTAAAATTTCCTATAGAGGAAATTTTGCTTCTATGGAGAAGTTTAAGATCTTTGAATGAAACTTTCTTGTAATGAAAATTTTTCTCCTATATAGGAGTTAAAGATGCTTGAGCAGGAGTTTTCTGTAGAGGATTTTCATCAAGGGGAGTTCATCACTTGATTCATCAATTTTTTTTTGTATCTGGGCAGGATAAAAAGTCTTTCTTCTTCTTTTTATCGCTCTTTAATCTAGACATAATGTCGACATCATTATCTTCTTCTATGATTGTGTCCACTTAGATATATCTTAGGAATTGTTATGCTATAAAGGAATTTTTTGCCTGAGCAGGTTAAATTCATCATCTGATTGAATTTCATTCACACTAGAGGATTGTAAACCACTTGGGCGATAACAAAAAAAAGACTCATTCCAAAAGATACCTTCCAATAACATTCAAGCAAATTTTGATGAGGCAAGATCCCTCTCTTAAAATTAAAGATATAAAGTAGAGTGGGGTAAGGATCATCCCACTTAGCATTTACTTTAGATGAATCATAATAATTAGGAGTTTGTTGCTTTAATAAGAACTAAAGAGGAAACCTCTTAGATGGTTAATAATAGTTCTTGAGATGTTGAGAATTGCTTATAGGAGAAAGAAATTGCTTATACAAAATAACCAGGTAATGAATTTCTACCTTAATGACTTCAGTAATCTGGTAGAGATTATCCTGACTAGGAATTACTTTCTTTTTATCTCTTACATTTTCCTATAGTTACTTCAGGGATAAGTTTCTTTCTCTGATACTTGAAGATGGCCTTAAGCCTCTGATTTGAATTCATTAAGTAGGTTTATAGATGAAGAATCAAAACTATATTCGAGAGAATTTGCCAAAATGCTCCTTTCTTGCTCGGGATAAAATAGTTCACTGTATAGACACTATCCTGCCTTGAATCTCAAGGTGGTAAGAAATATCCTGCACAGGATAACACTTAGCTGGATATACATTTCTATGATTTCAAACCTTTTATCCCATTCCTTTGTTTCAAAAGCTTCCTAACATCATTCTCTATCCTATGTAATTGACAATGAGAGCTGAAGATAATTATTTTTCCTCCTTTCCTTCTAATTTTCGGCGAGTGCGCAAGTATTAAAATGAGAGCATGTCTTTCTTTTCTTATGAGGCATACAAGCATCAGGTCTTTGTCTTCACCATCTTTTATACCCTGGATAGGATGACCTTTCTATAAGGTTGTTGAATCATATCTTTCACCCTAATCAGGAAAATTCACATCAGTTTGCATTCTATGGTCAAAATCTTCAATTTTATCATCCTCATAAACTGCTAGTTTTCTTCTTACAATATTTGACGTGTTGATATAGAGATCTATGACTTTTATATTCCCTTTCTTTAGATTTCTTGGATCTTGTAAAAACTGAAATGGGTTTTTACCATATAAGAACAGTTTAAAAATCTCATAAGTCCTAGAGAGTTTGTGTTATCAACATGTCCATCACCCTTCCAACAAAGTTGCTTGAGCCGACTGTTGTAACCCTTCATAAATATTCTTTAATTTTCAATGGAGTAAATACAAGGATCAATAAGGTGCTAAGATATTATTCTTCAAATCCACTATTTATACTGAAAAGGGATAACTCATGAATCGTGGAATCCTAAGTACTCAAGAATGTCATTAGCCCTGAGTTCAAGTCAATATCCTTTTCCTACAAAGGGTTTTACTGGGGAGGAATTTTGTTTCGAAACTTCTTTAATTTTCTTTAAAATATGAATTTGAGCTTCTGAGGATAGTCATTTTTATCTTCATAAGAATAATTATTTGAGTTCCCAAGTCAAATTACATAAAGCTCCTTTGACAAGCCTCTGCAAGATTTAATCTCCTGAACAAGCTTTGATAGACCTTCTTAGGATGTCTGAGTGCCTTCTCTATACCTTGGAAAAATTCTCTGTCATTAGAAACTTGATAATGAAATTTGACTTGCAGAGGAACAAATAATAGTATGCACATTCTGCCTTTTTAATATCCCCAATGCACTTCTGAAATTTCCTTCCCTTATAACTCGTCCTGAGGTAGGTTAATTGATGAATAAATCTTATTCAGGAAGTCTTACATAGGACATCACCAAAATTTTAATCTTCAAAATCCATAGGAACTTGACGATAACTAGAGAGGGTATTCATATCTCCTTCTCCCCCTCAAAATGAGTTTGAGGAATAATAATGACTTCAACTAAATGAACTGATGTTGGCTAAACTTTTTCTACCCTCATTGAAGATTATATTCTGAGAAGTTAATTTATGATCGATCTTTGACATTAAGAAATTAACTGGTTGGAATATTTTCATCATTAGTAGATCTGTTGGTGAATTTTATGTGGTAGTTCTTCCAATGTTGGCTGTGTAGAAAAACTCATATAGAGAGGCCATAAATCTGAATGAGGAAGAATCATGTACATATGATCTACCTTGGGGTAGAATTTATATAGGGGTCATAATAATCATCGAGCTATAGAGCTAACAGAGTTGGACTTAAAATTTCCTCTGAAAAGTGAAGTGAGTTCTACTGACTTGATTTAGGACACTATATAGCTTTTCAATTTATAAGTGATCTTTAAGTTTGAGGATTCATTAAATAATATTTCTTCTCTAAGGTTGTAATAGATATAAAGAGCTTCTTGAATAATTATATTCATAACAATATCCTCTTCAAGGTGAAGAAAGTATGTTGTTGACTTCATATTCTTTAGTTATCTCATTCACTATATGAATAATGGAGATTTCCTATTCAGGAATATATTGATAATAACACAAGAGAAGTATTTACTTCCAAAAAAATTAAATGGCATATTTCAATAATGCAGCAAATTACGTAGGATAGTTACACTTATACAAACAGGTGATGTATGGCATGATTCTAAAGAATATAATTGAAAATATACAATGATAGAAAATTTTAGCCTCATAACTCATATGAGATTTAACAACTGAGGCAAATTATAAAAATTCATCTATTCAGGAAGCCAACATATATGCTTTATTGACGATCAACTCATTGAAGACCTGAATATAAGCTCTCTCATTATAAAGAAAATATCAGGGAGGTCAAGATGCTGCTTAAAAGTTAGGCAGAATCAGCCCAGGTAAATCCTGACCAGGAATGAGCTCTCCTCTGAGTAAGAGGTATCGGGTTAGGATATTTCCTGTACATGATAAATTTCATGTAACACCCGTATTTTGAGAAGTATTATTCATGTCAATAATTTTCATGACATGTGGAGTAGTATTATGGATGGCATGTAAGCTTGGGTATGTGCATGTGGTAGAGAAGGACTCAATTGTAAAGAAAGTTTTGGAGTCATTTGTCACACTTGGAAGTTGGGTGAGTATTGGGTAATTCTCCAAATGCATTAAGGGCATGTACAGATGGATTTGATATTTGTTTATAATTATCACTTAAATACTATATATTATTATTATTGATATTTATGGTGATATTTACTATTAGTTTATTAAGAAATAATAGTTGATATTATCTATTATTATTATTATTATTATTATTATTATTATTATTATTACTACATAGATATTATTATAATATGTAATTATTATGTAGAGACTTTTGGGGAGGGGGCAAATGGAATTATTTGATTGGTGGAAGTGTAAGTGTGTGAGTGTGTGTGTGTATATGTATTTTTGTGTAGAGATTTTGGTTGGGAAGAGAAGAAAGAAGAGTGTTCTTGAATTTCTTGG
>CATIWO010640422.1:0-17484 GCA_949673435.1 Macaranga tanarius
CTGCTTTCTTGGCTTTGCTTATCATATTTTTCTCTCTCAAAATTACTCTCACACACCCTCTTGTCTTTGCAGCTTCAAGATTTTATTAGTTATAGGATCTGGGTGATTCAAAAAGATCCTATTTTCAACCAAAGACTGTTCCTTTTCTTGATCTTTTGGGAAAAAATCACTTCTTTTTATCTGGGTTCTTGATTTTTTCTTCTTTTGATGCTGTTTCTTGTTTCTAATTGACTAATGTTGTCAAAGAAAGGGCTTTTCTTGGATCTTTTGGGGATTTGAATCTGTTTCTTGAAGATTAGTATGAAAATTTGAGGTGGGATTTTTTTGTTTTTGGTAAAAAAAAAAAAAAAAAAAAAGTAATTTGTCAATGGCTGCAGAAGATTTCGTTGAACTGAAATTCAGGCTGGCAGATGGTACTGATATTGGGCCTAACAAATATACTCCAGCAACTACAGTAGCCACTCTCAAAGAGAAGATCATTGCACAGTGGCCAAAAGGTTAAATTATATGTATTTATACATGTTATTTCTTTACCAATTTTATGCATCTTGAATTATTCTGTTCGTTCTAACTTTGATGTTACTGTTTCGTATATTTTTAGTTATTGGGGTTTTTTGATTCATTGCTTCAAAATTTGGATACTTGTTTAAGGTTTTATTCTTGTTCTTTATGATAACGCATTAGTTGGGTTGTTAGGTAGGAATCTTTGATTCTAAGTTTTTCTTAATTCTTCCTTGCAGATGCTGGTTTAATCTGCCTTTTACACATGCCATCATTTAATTATCCTGTTTAATTTCAATCCAAGTTGTTTCACATGATTGACGGCTTTATTCTTATTTGGCTTTTCTGAGTTTTTAAGCAAATCATTGTGCACAATTCTTGAAGGTCTTTGTGTATGAATATCCTGCAAAATGGCCTAGATTTAGGTAAATTACTTGCTAAATTTGCTTGATCATTTGAAGATGCGGTAACTACTGCTTTTTTTTTTTTTAATAAGTTGTTTTAGTGTAAAAGGAAACATTCGTTGTCTAGATAAACACTGTTGTTATGATTATTCATTGTGCCATGTTCAAGCTTTTTGCAACAGACAAGCTCTCACTTTAGTAGTCCAACAATTATGGGAAATTAGAGAAGGAATGGTACACTGCTGAGTTCCAAATTTTAATTTTGTAATTTGGCTTTCTCTATTAGTAATGTATGGGCCTCCTTTGTTTTGTTCTGATTAGCTTGGGCTTTCATTCTGCATTTTGTTTTTCCACTTGTATGTCTGAAACTTTTGTTAAGATGGTAATCAGCAATATTTTCTAAATCTACATAAGCAGGTTCATAGAACAATAAAAGGAGGAGAAGAAAGAAATATAAACTGACCCAAATCTTGAAATGCTGCTTACTTTAGTTACTGCAAAATTGTGTTTTGTTATCTGATTGACTCACATTTTCTAATGAGTATTGTGCTTATTTGGCAGATAAAGAAAATGGTCCCAAGACTGTAAATGATGTGAAACTCATAAATGCTGGAAAGATATTGGAAAACAACAAGACACTTGCTGAGTCCAGACTTCCTGTTGGTGAACTTCCAGGAGGTGTCATCACAATGCACGTTGTGCTGCGTCCTCCCATGCCAGACAAAATCAGTGGTAATTCACATAGCACATGTGCTTCACTTTGTGTCCATGCAGAATCTGGGGGTCAACATTTTTATGATTGCTTTTTATTATTCTCGACTAGTAATAGTCATCAGATTCCTCAGTTTTGTATTAACTCTCACATGTGTTTCATTTCAATGCCCTGCATTATTTGGACTATTTATTCCAGGAAAGTTAGGGACTCAACCTTTTATCTACTTTATCTCTATATTGAGCTTTTGTTTAATCTAGGAAAGTAATAATGCTATTAGACCTCGTATGTGTCGGATAAAACAGAATTTCTGTTAGGTTCCAGGTCTTGTACATTTTCTTAATTCATTTCTCGTTTCCTCTTCATATTCACATTCTAAATTTCTTGTCTTGAAAAATGTCTTGCTTAGATAAAATTGCAAGGACTTTGGTTCTTAGTGAAGTTAAATTGTTTACTGTTTTCTTTCGTAGTCTTTTTTTAATTTTTCCTTTGCTCGTATATACATTTCTTTGAGGGAGAAAAGGAGAATCAAGTGTTTAAACTCTAATTATCTAATGTAGTTATACCATGAGACGTGTATCTAACTACTAGACTATTAACCAGTCACACAATATAGACACTTTCATAAATACATTTTCAACAGTATTTTAATGGAAATACACACTATATTTGTCAAGAAATAAGTGAAGCATGTGTGGAGTGCTGGTCATAATGCACAGAGCTCACATTTCTGTTCTTTATTTTTTTTTCACTTCTAACAGACAAGCTGAGGAAGGATTCTGCTAAGCAGACAGGGTGTTCATGCTCAATATTGTAGTTGCAATTGACCAAATTCTACAACTCTTCTTAAGCTGGTGTTGTTTCCTATTGAAGTATTTTGATTATACGGTAGTTGAGATGCAGTTCAGAAGCCATAACTGGTTTTAGATTTCTGTGTCAAGCGGCGTCAGAAAAGCTTTGACATAATGTTTCTGGAAGACTGGAACTCCTAGTTTCAGGTGGCGTTAAAAGCAGACGCATGAAGCTCTGCGACTAGTGAACGCAAGGGAATTGTTCAGTGAGTTAGATGTTTAGTTATTCAAGAGGGTTTCTTCTATGAACACAAAGTGGAAAACTGAATAAAAAATAGGGAAAAAAAACAAATGCATTTATATAGAAGAAAATGATTGATTTGGTTTATTTTTGTTGTAATCAGAGTGCTTACAGAACAGTACAGTAAATAATTGTTTCATATGATCAGTAATGCTTGTAATCTGTTTTTATAAAACTCTTGCTGTTGAGATCTTGAACAAAAACCATCTTTTCTGATGGTTATAATCAATGAATCACAAGAATCCATAACGTTATCTATCTACTGAACAGCTCCAGCAGTGTCACCTAGCAAAAATCTGATTTCAAATGTAAACCAAAAAGAGATGCGAAGGGAATACACTTTTCTCATTTGTTGCTGTAAATAAACAAAATTGTTTTCTTCAAGAATTTGATTTACTATACAGTATATGACTTACAACACTGACCAAACGGTCATAATGATACAGACATCTTATGCTTAGGACACTAATAACAACTGGGAATAACACCCAGCAAACACAGTTTTATTTACATAACGTACAGCTGCATCTAAGCTCATGCCGTTCTTTCGAGGATTGTTCTATTTGAAAATTGCACTTGTGATAATTATGTACCCCTTGAGTTGCTGCCAGCAGTCTACATAATTTAATTCATGTGGCAAGGAAAGATGTTAACTATTTACTCCATAGAAAGGCTTTTTGAGACTTGGCAAAAATGACTATAACAGTGGACTGACGCAGTGGCTACTAGGAATGGTCCCCAAGAGAGGCTGATGAAGACCTATTCAAGTGTAGAGCCTTCTTGGATGCCCGAACATTCTTGAGGGTCATCATAAGTTTCTGCCTCTCTCCTTCAACCTCCGCAAAGTGAAGGCTTAGCTCAGAGTAGCGGTCATGCATCTCTTTCAGTTCGGTCTCCACAGTTGCATACCTTCCCTTTATTTCCAGCATGTCTTTAATCAGATCATTGATGTCTTTGAAGCTTTTGAATATGGCTTCCTCATCACTGTGTTGTTTCAAGAAAGAACTGGAGCAAAGAAATTCATATTTAGTACTCTTTCTGTTTATTCATTTGAATTCCAGATGTTGCATTAGCATATCCAAAGATACATGGTAATTATACATCATAGGCTAGAAGTTTTCACATGTTTGAAATTATCCTACATACATTACGCATGAAGACATCAAACAAATGCATCTAGAACAAGTTGACATCTACCAACGCAATCAGTAACTCGTAATACAGTAGAAGGGTGGACATGGCCAACAAATGATAATGTATCCATTAGCTAATTACAGCCGTTGAAGCAAGTTTAAAGCATTTCAAAAGGAGAAAGCATAAGGAGGTACTGAAATATGCAGACATATTAAGGAAGTAAGCTGCAGGTTAACTACATTCATAAGAACATCAAACCAACCAGCAAAGGGTTCAGTTAGAGGGAAAGGAGAGAAGCAAGGCAAAGGACAAGCATAAAATATGAAGTGAAGTCAGCAATTATAATATGCTTTCACATGAAAATGACAATGACCTAAAACAAGTGATAAGGCCAGGTTAAAAGTGACAACAAGGCCATGCAACACCTGCTAGTCCTTAACTAGAGAATTCAATATGAATTAATGTAAGATTTAGGCACCATATACCTATGGAAAGTAGGAGAGACAAGACATGGAGAAATGAAATATGTGTCTCAAGTGGAAAGCGACAGAGAAATGAAATAGCAACACAAAGTCTCTAGGCATGGAATAAGCATTCTATGAACTACGACTTAGTTGTTCAAGGGGGAATACTCTTGTAGAAATCTGGAAGCAAAAGTCCAAACTGCTGATTAACAATCCTTACCAGCATTTGCAACTAATGCCAAACTAAATTCCATAGACATGATTGAGATTCTTTTCTTTTTCGGCCCCCAGCATATTACAATTTGCAAGCAAGATAGATTATCTTTGAAGAAAAAATATTGCTTAATAAAATTGTGACAAGGGTGGGGCAAGAAAGACAAAGAATACATTATGCACTACCAATGCCAGTTTGGCAGGGCTTTTATTGCTAAGTTTGATGGCATACCTCTGAAAATGGATGCTTGATTTCTTCTTTGCCTGAAGAGCCTCAGCAAGCTCAATTTCTAATGCAATCACCCTTTCTAGTGCATTGCCATTCCCAGAGAATTCTTTATACGAGGGAAACATGCTTGCTAGTTCGTCATTGGCCTGCAAAAGTGGAAAAGTAAGTGTTTGTGACAGGTATTAATATGCATGAGAATGCATGCACGAAAATTTATTTACCTTTTGCAACTGCATAAATTCACTTTGTAAGGCAGGAAATTTGTCGTCAAAAACATGATCATCTTGAAGAAATGAATTCTCATTTTTCATTCTCTCCAGCTGCATAGAAAACATAAACAAACATTAGCTTGCCATTAGACATTATTCTCAAATTTATGTCTGGACCTAATGACTGTAATGAACTTTTCCTTATCATACCACACTATGTTAGTGATCTATATGCATCTTCTCACTTGCCTCAGGGGCCTAAAAATGCATACCTCATTACTCAAGTGGTCCATGCTAGACCTCAAACTTTCAGCCCTGAAATGATCGTTGATGAGAGCTAATTGCTTCATATCACTGTTCAGTAACTTCTCTTCATCTAGGAGTGGAGGACTCTGAATTCCATTCACACTACTACATACAAGGGCATCCTGAAATTGGTAATGCAGATAAAAACTTAGAGATCAATTCCTTCAGAGTGTTCAATATTGCAACACATAGAGAATGAGACTTGAACATTTTGTGGTGCTAGTCACAAATGTAGGATAAATTAGAACTACTCATAAATCATTGACTAATCAATAACATTTTAAATAAACATTAAGAGGAACAGGCAGATGCAAGCCTTGAAAAATAGAAACCAAAAGAACTGTTGTACAATCTGAGAGAATACAAGGACAGAAATTTTACACTTTCAAGGGCAGAAAGTAAAAGCTTGTTTTTTAGCTAAAATGTGATGATGTTACTGTTACATGTAAAAAGCATGAATAAAAAAGATACAAATTTCCATTGTGGATGCCAACATTAGGATTATTAAAGGACCAGTATTCCCAATTTAGGAAATCAGAGATAAAAATTGAACTTTAAGCAACAGCAAAATAAGTTATAGACACGGTAGATGCAAAAATGCTACAACATCTAGGATCAATTTGCAAAAAATAAGAAAAAGCCGATGACAGAATAAGTCCATATAAAACTTATAATGTGAAAAAAAAAAATTAATTACCCGCTCAAGTTGCACAGTTGTGAGTGCTCCTGTCTGGTCGACTTCATGTATGAGAGCCTTATCTTGTTCCAAGCGTAAAGCATCAGAGATGGGATTTTCCTGGTTCACATTTCCTGAAACTGGCTCCTCAAATGACATGCAATCTACATTGAAGGATCCATCATTTCTTTTCTCATCAAGATTCATGACCAGTTTGGAATTCTCTAGCAATTCTTTGATCCGACTAAGTTCAACTGTAATTTTAGACTTTTCCTCATTGCATTCTTGTAAAGAAGCTTCAAGTTTTTGTTTTTCTTCCTTGCAGCACTCTAGGCTTATCAATGAGCATTCCATTTCAGCCTTCATCCGGTCATAAGCATTCATTCTTTCGCGCTTGTCAGAGAGTATTGATTGTAGTTCAGCCTCCAATTCCAAGATCTTCATTCCCAGTTCTTCATTTTTCTTCAGATGGCAAGCTTCAGATTTCTTCCTATTCTCATTTTCATCAATGGCATCTTGCAATTTCCACAGCATTTCTTCACTATGCCTTTTGGAGATGGACAGTTGCTGTTTCAGTTCTTGCAGCTTCGTTTCATACTGTTCTTTTATAAAAGCAATTCTCAAGGACTCTTGCATGGCAACTGGTGGTGCTTCAGGTTCTCTTTTTTCGCGAGCCTGGACACTCTCAGCTTCAGCTTTATCTTTAAGCTCCTTCAAACGGATTGACAAGTTTCTGAACTCCTCAGTCTTCAATATCTGATCTGCAAGCCTCTGGGAAAGCTGATTATACTCTTTCTTCAGGATCATCAGTTCATCACGATATCTTTCAATCGTATTTATCTGAGCTTGTTGTTCATCCAGCTGGGCTTTGAGTACTAGAACTTTGACTTCCAGTTCTTCTTTGGAAAGCACCAAATTATCAATCTCCTCTTCAGAATTCACTAACATGTGCTTCAACCTTTCAGGCTCTTCAGAACACTGTCTTTCATCTCGAGCCTGGTCTTTGTATTCCTCAAGCTCAGCTGTCATAATTCTGTTTGCCTCAACAAGTAATCTATTTTCAGCAATAGACACCACCAATTCAGAACTCATGGAGTTGAGACTTGCCAACAACCTTGCATTCTCTTTAATGTACTTGGCTTCATTAGCAAGACAATGATTTAGTTTTTCTTCTAAATCAATATGCTTTTTCTGAAGATCAACAAGATGCCTATCTGAGGAGCAAAGCTGCAGAACCAGCTCATCAGCGCTACTTTCATACTGAGTTTTTGTGAAAATTAGCCTCACATCTGCAGCTATTAGAAGTTCATGCATTTTGCACAACTCAATTTCAAGAACAGACACAGAAGAACATTCTTCACGAGCAATTTTAAGGCTGTCCTCATAGTGAGACAAAAGATTGCAAAATCTCAATTTCTCTGATTCTAGATCTGTGACCAATTTGTTAAGATGAAGCATCTGACACTCTTTCTCATTTAATTTAGAAGTTTGATATGTAACTTTACTCTCTAAACTCTCTCTCAAGCTTCTCTCATCATGCAACTGATCATGCAGACATTGCAAACTTTCCCTCAGACTTTTCACCTCCAATAAAAGTTGGGCGGACTCATCATGTTTATCCCTCGAAGACACCACTAAAGCTTGGTTTTCATTGTGCAGTGCTTGCAGATGATCTCTCAAATTGTCCAGCTCTGACTTAAGTTTGGTAGACTCCTCAGATTTGTCCTGTGAACAACCTACCAAAACTTGGTTCTCCTCCTGCAGAATCTGCAAACTCTCTTTCAGACTGTTTAACTCTGATGCATACTTGGCAGCTTCCTCACTTTTATCCTGCAAAGATGCCAGCAGAGCTTGTTTTTCATCATGCAGACATTGCAAGCCTCCTTTCAAAAGGGTCATCTCTGATGCAAGCTTGGCAGATTCCTCCATTTTATCCTGTGATGACAAGACCAAAACTTCTTTTTCATCACACACAGACTGCAAACTTTCTTTCAAACCGTAAACCTCAGATGCAAGTTTCGCACATTCCTCAGTTTTATCCCTTGACATCACCATCAATTCTTGGTTTTCATCACTCACAGATTGCAACATTTCTTTTAAACTGTTTAGCTCTAATGCAAGCTTGGCAGCTTCTGCAGCTTTATCCTGTGAAGATACCATCAAAGCTTGGTTTTCATCATGCAGAGATTGCAAGCTATTCTTTAAGCTATTTAACTCTAAAGCAAGCTGAGCAGACTTCTCTGTTTTATCTTGTGAAGATGCTACCAAGGCCTGATTTTCATCATACAGAGATTGCAAACTTTCTTTCAAGCCCTTCAATTCTGATGAAAGCCTGCTGGATTCCTCATTTTTATCCTGTAAAGACACCATTAAAGCTCGATTTTCCTTTGTAAGTTCTGCTGCTGTCGCAGTCTCTAATGCCATGATTTCATTTGCAAGGTCCCTATTTTTAGAAGTAAGTTCTTGTACCTCAACGTCTAAACGATCAAGACCAGAAAAAAGCTCTTTGTGCCGCTGTGCATACTTTTCCTCCACTTCAGAGCTGACCTTGAGTCTGTTAGCAAAAGCCTCAATATCTAACTGAAGCTTCTGCAGCAAAACATTTGATTCATCCAATTTATCTGCCATATTTCTAATTTCACGTTCAAACTTCCGTTTCATTAAAGCAATCTCAGATTCAGCAGCAGTAATGGACAGTTGTGAACAGTCTTTTTCACGCATTAAACATTTCTTCTCCTCTACAAGTTGGAAAATCATTCCACACGCATTATGCTGAAGCTCTTCTAATTGCATCACAACATCCGCCAAGTCCCTGGACTCCACATCCTGACAACTAGATTCACTGACCGGAGCCAAATCATTGATACTTTTGTGATAAGACTCCAGTAAGTTCTGCAATTTACACTGAAGAGAATTGACCAAGTTCTGCATGTTTTCCTTCTCAGAAGCCAGCTCATCAAATTCAGTTTTAATGGTTTTCAACTCATCCTGCAAAGAGACATTTTCATTTTGAACAATCCCATTTTCTAGGGTTTTCTTCTCCAATAAGCATGTCAATTCTGTATTCTCTGCAGCATATGCCTCAAATTTTTCCTCATAACCTCTGTATTGCATCACCACAGATTCCCATTCAGCAACTTTCTGCACAAGAAGATGGTTTTCACGGCTCATATTTTGTAAATCTGCTTCCAAAGTTTGATTTTCTAGAGTGACATCATTGTACTTAGCAATGCAAGTAGCCTTATACTCATTGAGAGAGTGAACATCATCCATTGCAGTCTGCAGCTTTTGCACCAGTAACTGCCTCGACTCGGCCGAAAGCTCTAGCTGCTGCGTGAGTTCATTTACTTTCTCTTTCATAAGTTTAGCATCTTCACATGCACCAAGCAAAGTTTCCTGGAGAGTCTTTGAAAGCACATCCAAGTAGATATTCACAAAATGCATTTCACAAACTTCTTCTTCAACCTTCTGGTAAAGCCTTTCCTGTAACTGTAGCGATCTTTTCAAGTCATCTAAATAAATATCTCCACCCAACGGCTGTTTCCTTATCCCAATAGAATGATTTGGAAGCTGCACGAGTTTCATTGCATGTTCCCCTGAATCAAATCCTTGGATGTTTGGCTGTGAAGAATCTACAAAGGCTTGCTTGATGAGGTTGTCATTAGTCTCATACATAGACAAAACCTGGAAAGAAAGCAGTTCTAGGTCCTTCTGCAACTGGTCCACAGCAATAGAATAATTCAATCGTGCCCTTTTGAGTGCTGCTTCTGCAGCTACAGTTCTTTTTTCAAGCTCTTTGTTGAGGGAATCCATATCATGTTTGTCTTCAACGAGTCTTAATATCTGGTCATTAAGGTCTTGACGCATGGCCTCCATCTCAGCCTTAGTGGATGAAACTGTGTACAAGCAAGTCGAATGCTCATTTCTGAGATTTTGCAGCTCTCGAAGTAGCTGTCTCTGATTTTCCTCAAGTTCCTGGACCAGGGATTCATAGTAGCACTCCATCTCGTCCATTTTCTTAGCAAGGCTTTCTCGTTCTGCTTTTGAATCATCCAACTCCCTTAGAAGTTCAAAAATTTTGCTTTTCATCGCATTGGAGGTGTCCACAGGGTCAGATTCATGAGAAACCAGGCCGGGTATGTTAAGATAATGAAGCATGCCTAGCTCCGGTTGATATAATTCCACATCAAACCCAGTCCCTGTTGCAAACTGGCCATTTCTATGTGAACTCGTTTCTTTAATCTCTTTGGAGTTTGCTCCTTCAGAGGAAATCAAGTTGATACTGGAAACTGTGAGTCCACTTCCTTGTTTGAGGTTCTGCAAGATACCAAGCAATGCCTCTATATCTGATTGATTAATTCTGATGTCTCTTTCATTGTAGCCAAAGCATGCCTTATTTTGAAGCTCTCTTATCTTATCTTCCAAGGCTAAAAGCCCCTTTAACCATCTGAGCAGTAAATCTTGAGAGATTTGATCCCGGTCTGCCCCAATAGCTTCCCTGTTGCTAAATGAAGAGCATAATTTGGAAACTCTTAGTTGTTCAAGATCATCTTTCAACTTTGAGCACTCTGATTTCAGTACAGATACTTCATTTATAAGCTCCTCTCCAGAAGCAATCTCAGCAGTAAGTTCTTTAGCAAACTTTTGTGCTTCATGACCTATTTCATCAGCATGACACTGTAATGAGCTGACCTCCAATTTCAGCTCATGGATAGATGACTCAGCTGCTTCCAAGCTACTTCTCAGCCTGCTGTTCTCTTCATAAGCAACTGCCAGTTCATTATCTACAGAGTAGTCTGAATTCCAGCCCTGAACCCAATCATTGGTTCCCTGCACTGAAAACCGATGATCAGGAAGATCCCCTTTCTCCACCTGGGGACTTTGACTGAGGGAAAGTCCAGCTAAATCACCAGACACAGTACTTCTTAGACTATCAATTTCATGTGTGCTGGACGTTTCATGCTTCTCAGCATACAAACTTTCTGAAGTATTGGAAGAACCATCAAATCCAACACCTGAGTCTGCATACTCTTCAGTTGGTCCTGCCTCTTCCTCAAGTGAAGAAAGATCTTTAGATTTCTCTCTGAATTTAACTCTTGTATTTACCTGTAATGAAGAAAAAAAAAAAGGAAAGTTCACTTAAATTCACTGTAAATCAGGAAGAAATATATTATCACATGCGATGTAAGCATTACAAAGAAAACACACCAAACCTTATCTATCTGATCACTGATGGTATCTACTGAAGGTGATACTTTTCGACCAGAAGATTCATCAGGATTATTTTGGTCAGTCTGCAGGCCTCTTTCTCTAAGTTCTCTCTGCTGCTCAAACTCTCTGAAAGCAATTGCAAACACATATAAGCACAAGCTTGAATGGATAAAATGAAGATTACATTTTTTGTAACAAAGATTTCATGCTTTGAACTAATACCTGAAACCAGTTTTAGAAGTAAGCAGCTGCACTGTGACCTGTGAATGGATGACAACATTCAATATCTGTATGGTAGTATGATAAAAAATCTCTATAGCTAATTATTGAAAACATGCAACAAGTTAGTGGAAGCTGTGAATAAGCCCAGTAGATTTTATCGGTAAATGTAACACCTTAAATGACCCACTTGGAAGTTAGAAGCATTAATATGTTAACTTGCTGAAGAAAAGGTAAAAAGAAACATGCAATCCAAAATTCTCACATGTAAAATTGTGCCAGAATCACATCCATGAAGAGGCAAGGCAATAACAGAAGGTTTCAATGCGTCAGCATGATCAGCAAGGTTGATGGTAGCCTCACCAAGAATACTAGACCGTGATGAACCCTGATGCATGTTAATCAGATTCAGATCAAAGATGGTTACAGCATTACAAGGACTAAATGACGTACGCATCACAAAGGTGTCAAGGGACAGTAGAAAAAGTAGTCCACTGAACTATGGAAGTGAGATATTACCATTGCTATAACCATCTTATAGAGCTTTTCATCATATTGTTTGGTTTTAATATCTTGGAGAAGTCTGGTAGTCTCATAGATAGCATCTGCCCACTTACAGGTCCCATTTCTCACATTGGCTTTGGTTGTCTTTGCTGCTGCCTTTCCAGAATCAGCAGGAATAGAAGATATAAAAAGTCTGTCCCATCCCACTTGTGGAATCTGTACCGCAGAAAAGAAATGTAGCATTCAGTCATGGAGCAGTCACAAAAACTGGATGCACACACAAAATTCTATTTATATAATCAAGCAGGAAATATGTACTTAGGCGGCTGTGATAATAAGCTTGTGAGCATCATGCTCATAATAAGATATATATATATATATATATATATATATATTTCAGAATTTTGTAAAATATTAAAATTAAATCGTTTACGTGTCTAATGGATTTTGCCTCTGGTGAGTATAAAAATAAGGGGTGATTCTTGATACAGTTGAAAAATTCAAATATGAACCTAACAATGTAGATTCCTAGTAGTTGCTTTTAGGTTATCGTCTCAAGAACCCAGCTTGTTAAAATCTTCTGCAAAATTTTTCCACACTAGAATGAATCTTGGATGTTTAGGAACAGCAAATGTGAATCATAGTTCTATTGACCAATTGCTGTCATATAACTGAAGTCCATAAATGCATTTTTTATAACTAAACGAATATGATGCAGATCTTTAAGAAATTTAAATAAAAAAAAGTACACTACTAGTACATCAATCAAGACAGTATCATGAAGTGATATAAAAATCATAACACTGGTGAGATCACACTTACATGTGTAGCATGAAACTGTAGCCTGAAGACCACCTTTACTTTTGTTTTCTCAAGCTTCCATTTAGTGATCCTCGACATTACTAAAATATCAATCTATCATCAGCTGCATTACAGTACAGAACTCAATAAGATCTTCCAGCATCCCAGGCCAAAGAAAGAAGAATCAATGCTATCATTAAAAAGAAATTCTATTTGGAAGAAGCAATCAACAGAGTGCATAGATCATGGAGAAATGTGAATTTGTTGTGATTTCCAGAGACTCCAGCAAGCAGGTTACTCAAGAAACTTTATGTACAACAATCAGAAATTAACAATGAAGGAAACAAAGAACCTTAGTCAAACTTTAAAAAAAAAAAAAATCTATAGATTAAGACAGCCTGGCACCTAAGAGTATCAGATGTAATTATTGAAAAATGGACACAGTCCATTTTGAAAATTTAACTGCAGTACTCAAAATACAAAGGTGATGCAGAACCATGGCAGAAGAAGAACGAGTAAACTACTCACAACATACACATGTAATTGCAACCACACTAGCACTAACTAGTGTTTTAATTTAGTTCAGCAGCAAATAAACAAATCAAGATAGAAAAACAATAAATTTAATTCATCTCTAATAAATCTCGTAGCTCAAATGATAACACAATTATGATAAAAAGCCGACTAAAAGGCAGACACCAAATTCCTGAGCCAGACACTATCACTGATCCCCCAATCAAATCAAAACGCAGTAAACAAGACAAGATCCAACTGCTTACAAACTCCATGCCTTTTGTCCATTTTCTCAGAAACCAAACAAAAAGTAAAACAAATGCAAGTAAAAAAATTGCAGGGAAAAGAGAACAAAAGGACCAAACTTTAAGCTAAACGTAGCTCATACCCGCTTCAATGAGGCATAAACCTTCTTAAAATGCCAAACCCAGAAACGATAATCAAAATGCCAACTAAAAGGAAGACACACCCCGATCCAAACCCTACAAGAATACAGTGATTTTCAAAATTTCAACTTCATAAAACGACAAAGAAGCACCAAAAACGCACCCACTACTCCACAGTAAAGAACAAAGAGAGCAAAAAAAAAAAAGACTGACACAAAAGAGCGTAGAGTAAAAAAGAATCCAAAAATCAAAATGTCTAGCTAAATGTGGAAAAAAATGCACCCTTTAAAGTCTACTTCAAGAAAGCTCTTGAAAGAAAAAGAGAAAAAAAAAATGAAAATTCCCAACAAACAAATAAACGCATAAAAACAAAAGGAAAAAAAAAAAAAAAGCAAAAGAAACAGTGCTACATTTACCAAAGATTACAACTTTGAGTAAAGAAATGAAGAACCCAGAAAATGTAATGGAGTAAAAGAGAGAAAAAACAAGTAAAAACTTGAGATTTAGATCATGGGTATTTTAAAGAAGGAAACTTTGATTTAGAAAAAAGAAAAAAGAAAAAAGATTCAAACTTTATTATTAGTATTTGAATAAAATGAGGGATTAGTTAGGTACCAGATGGTGAATCTGCAGGTGCTTAAGGTGGAAGCGAGAATAGAGGAATCTTTACAGAGAAGGTTCTGTTTGTTTGTCTTAGCTTCAGACACAGAAAAAGAAAGTAAGAGATTTTTAAGGAACTGTGAGGGTGTGATGTGTGTTGTGTCTTTTTTGGACGAAAATGAAAATTTTAATTATTATTAGTAGTGTTATTAGAAGAGATTAATTAAGAGGGAAAATGGGATTAAATTGATTAATAATGTAATTAAATAAGGTGAGATGGAGGTGAGATTGAAGGTGAAATATGTGCTATCAATTCAATGGTGAGGAATTTATTAGAAGAAGAAGGAGGAGAAGAAGAAGCAGAAGAAAAATAATATTAGAAATTAGAAATTAATAATTAATAATTAATAATAATAATTTGGTATTAAAGAAAAGAGACATCCCGCCAAAGCCTGGAAACCTGTTATTGTCACCTTGTCATTGTTGATTAATTATTATATTATTATTATTGTTATCCTTTTTTTCTTTTATCATATGATTTATTTTTACTTTATGGTTTGCCTATTGTTTAAATTACTGAAATATCCGGTTGGGTTTTTTTAAAAAATAATTGAATTCCATTTGTGACATAATTATACATAATAAATTATGAAAAAATACAGTAATAATATATAATTCAATCTATTAACAGATAAAAAAAATAGAACCATTTGATACAAATATTGCTGAAAAAACAATAATAAATAGTAAAACACTGAAATTTTCATAATAGTCAATATTTTTATTCATGATATACTTTAAGGAATAAAAATTAAAGTCGAATTTGACAATTTTTCAGTATGTCACCATTATATAGTCAAGATCTACCAATTTAATACTTTATTGAACAAATCAAAGCACAAAATTAAGAAAAATTATATAATCAAACTAAATCTAAAGATCTAGTAGAACACACCAAAAAACACTAAGAAAAATGCACTCGAATTTTTTAAAAATATTACTATAATTCATATTATTTATGAATAAAAGTAAATAAAAGGAAAATAAAAAAAATGTGATTTTTTGTGAGGAATGGTCAAAATTACCTTAAAAAATCATTTATAAGTAACATCTTTAAAGAAGAAAAAGGACAAAAGAGAAAATAAAAAGATATGTCATGATTTGAAGTACAATCCTTTTAAAATTTTATTTATTTTATGTACCAACAAAATTTTGTATCCATTAAATAAGTTACTTCACAGAAAAAATTGATGCAAAAGGCGTTTATATTTTTTATTGAAATAATGAAAATATCATTTGGATTAATTTACATATTAATACGAAGTTATATTTTTTAAAAAATATATATAATTTTATATTAATTTAGTGTATTCATTAATATTTTTGAAATTGAACCCTACATATTCAAGTATTTAAAAAAAAAAAGCTCATAAACCATTTTCTTGACAAGAATTAATGGCTAAATTACTCAAAGTCAAAACGTTTGCTTAATTACTTTGATTTTAACATTTATCTATTTATCCATGTTATTAACACAAATAAGTTATCTAGGAGGAGTTGAACTACTAAACCACTATCCAAATATATATTTATTTATTTATTTTGAGAAACAAATAAGTTATTTTTATTGTTATGTTTTGCTGGGTTCTATTATTGGCACACATAGGACCACAGTATGTGTTTTAATTGACAAATCAAGACTGACTGGTTTCCACTTGGGAGAGTTTTTTTGACATGTTTTGGACCAGATTTAGCTGTTGGATTTTTCTGACCTCTGCACCATCATCATCATCAGTATTCAGTATTCAATATTTTTTGCATTCCAAGATAACAATGGTAGTACCCCATTTGTGGATGCAAAATTATTCAATATTCATTATTCAATATTCTTACTTAAAGATTCGAATTATTTATTTGATTATTGATTTAACCTTAACATGTCAAGAAAATTTCTCGTAATGGGGGAATTTCTATGATTAGGGTTAACATTTGAGCAGTTTTTTTACGAGACAAAATGATGAAATCTAAGATTCTTTCCATATTGGATTCTCTACCTCCAGCAGGCAATGGAGTTTTACAAACTACCATATACATACAGTAGCAACCTTGACAAAAAGAAGAAATAGTTAACAAGTCTATCGTCAGCTTTTTCTTTATGTTCTTTTTTTCTAAATTGTTGGTATTTAAAAATTATTAAACTCTAAATTTAATTTAATCTGAATAGAACCAATTATTTTTATAGTCATCATAATTTATTGAATTCTGAATTCACTTTTATTTTAATACGATTTCATACATTATAATTTAAATTTCAAACACCGTTTATACGAAAATAATTTCCTGATAATTGATTCCAATGATTAGTTTTCTACGTAACTCATAATTATAGATTACTATAATTTAGTCATATTATCATTTAAACGTTTATTTTATTTAGATGCAAGTTATTGTGCTACATTTATTTTTATATCACTTATTTTTTTTGTAATTTTTATTTTTATCATCTTTGGCGAGAGAGAAAAAAAGCATAAGTCGTGATTTAGGCAAAAGTTTAGCAACTAATATATAAATAATTAGTGTAAGGTAGCAAAGATATGAAGCAACAAGCAAGTGGTGTTTGTTGAGTGGCCAGTCCAATGTCAATAACACAAGAATGTAGCCATGGAAAATTTTTGCATTAATGGGGTCTACTTCTCTAATTGAAATACACAGAGGCACATGGGTATGGTTTGTTCTAGTGATTTATAGTCAGATCAGATGAGAAATATATATATTACTTATCTTCACAGCTAAGCCAATAGCTCCTGTATCACGTGATAAGCCCCTTCTTATCACGTGCACTGCATCCATAAAGATCCTAATGAACTAGTTTGTGAAAATTAATGAATGAAAGAAGAAGAATGGCAGGTGCTAATGACCCAAAGAAAAGAAAATTATATTATTGTATTATAAATACAAAGACTTTAGGCTTGATGGGCTATTATAATGATTTGATATTTCTTATGATGATTTTATGGGTCCTACGGCTCATTTGCCTAATTAGCAATATTCCTAGCATCAAGAAAGTTAATTTTGATAGGACAATAAAATAAAAAATCATTCAAACTCCACTTTAAAGATCTTCTAAAAATGGTTTTATCGCTTTTCTTGACCTTTGTTATAGTTAATACTATAGAGGGTGGAGTTTATGAGTACATATTATGACATATTGTAAAGAAATGACTTCAACAGAGAAAGTTTTTAGGACCCATCAATAAAAAGTAAAGAAGCAATATGTCAATGGACAAGGATGCAATTAAGGGATATAGTT
>CATIWO010640465.1:0-10292 GCA_949673435.1 Macaranga tanarius
CTAATTTTAAACACAACTTTTGATCAATATTAATCCACTTAATTGTCTCTCAACTAACTAAGCAATCAATAGGTCATTGCCATTTCCTACAGAACCTATCTCTCGATTAAGCCTATAGTGTCATTTCAATTTTAGGTTGATAAATCCTAAAACGACATTAAGCTCAACAACAACCAATGAATTAGATCTAGTAACCTAAATAATCACAATAAGCACATGGTCAATTCAGAATAAGAACCCTAAAAAGGATCTAGCTACTCATGTTAAAGAGAAAAGAAAACAAACAAGAAATGAAAACCATTCTGAACATAATAACAATTAAATAAAAGAGTGATACAAGAAAAACCCCTTTCAAATGATGTCAGAAAGCCTTGCTCTTCTAACTTCAAGCCAAGTATCACCTCTACTATGAACTAAACTAATGAAAATGTAAATTTATTCTGAAATAGAAACTAAGTTAAAACTAGAACAAAAATAAGAACAACCCAAAAACAGGAACAACCCTTAAATGAAAATGAAGTGGTCCTATTTATAGACCTAAAGAACTAGTGAGAAAGGTAATTTAACCCCTTTCAAACTTTATCTAATAAAAAACTAAGAGATAAGTTTCTTTCTATCTAAACTTTTGCTGAAAACTATCATCTCATTGGCTGCCACATCAGTCAAGCATGGGTGCGTAAGAAAATGGCATGGCTACGCAAGAAATAATATATTGCTGAGCCTGCATGGCCATGCCACTCTGTAACATACCAAAATTAACTTTCAGGCGCGGCCATGCAACAATCAAGAATGACCAAGCACATCTCCAATATAGATAACTCTTTATCTTGAGTCTTTAGCCTATCCAAACTTCAAGGATTGATACAATCTTCATCCTAATGCATCCTATAAAACAAAATTCAAAAGAAATTATCTAAAAATAACTAAATCCTAATAATTAAGATAAAATAATAAAACTAACTAATAATGCAACAACTAAGCCTAAGATGTAATAAAATAAAGTGCTTAAAATAAGTATTTTTCACAGTCATTAAATACCCCCACACTTGAGCCTTTGCTTGTCCTCAAGCAAACATAAGAGAACAACCTATTTATACTAAGAACTAACATCATGAGTAGTTTTTAACTTGAAGAACCATCCTACTCTCCCTTTAATACAAGGTTTAAAATTTGAAAATTAAAGCAATAACTCATAATTAAGAACATAGTAATTACCAAGTGAAGAGCAAACTCCCTCGTTGAATTCATGAAACAGTATGAGTAACAACCAAGAAAAATGAAAGTAGGCACGAAACACTAACATTCAAATAGTTCTTTCATTAATATCCTTTAAAAGGCACATAATTTATTCCTTATACTTTTCCTATTGTAGTATCCCCCACCTTTCCATATTACTCAATGTGGATACCTCAATAAAGTCTTTTGGATACTCATACCATTTATAGAGCATTGGAGTAATGCACGAGTGCGTTTTACGCTCCATCTCGCTTAAAGAACTTATTTACTTACTTTATTTATTTTTAGATATAGTGCCAATGCATACATAAACTATATTTAAGTCCCTACAATATCTTTCTCAACTATCAAACATACTATTTCAATCATTCAATCAAAAAGTCAAGTGAAAGGTCTTTTATTCATGCAACAATAAACTAAAATGAAAAACACAAAACAAAAACAAAAATAGAAAAGTAAAAGGGAAAAAAACCCCCCCTAGTTAGATGCATTCGAAGATGAAGTCTCAGGAACGATGATCTCAACGGAAGGCTTCGTTGATGCCCTAGTCCTTTTGCTTTGAGAGATCAATTGCTTCAGCTCCTTTACTTCAGCTATCAGATTTTCCATCCTTGCATCTCTTAGGGTATCATTAACTTTAAACTTGGTGATCACATCCATCATCATGGTACCAAGCCTTTGATCAGTTCGATTCGCCACATCCTCTATCTTCTTCTCGAATCTCTCAATGCTATCTTCAAATCTCTTCCTTTTTGCCGCTCTATTCTTTTTTTTTTCTTTAGCCTTACCATCCTTTTTATTCACCCTTGCATTCTCTTGAGCTACTTGAAGTTTGACATCTTCTTCTTCCTCTTCACTAACGTGATCAAAGTTCTCTACCACCTTAGGTAGAGAGACATCTCCATGTCTCAAAGCAGTTTAACGTTGTTGGAAGCATCTTCTATCGTCTGCCTCTTCTAGCCTTCCAAAGTTTGTGATAATCTCAGCTCTGACCAGAAAATCCTCATCAAAGATTTGACGTTCTAATGGTGCAAGAATGGTGAGCTTCCTTGGTACAAAGTGTATGGCCAGGCCCATGATAATATGGCTTATAGATATCAGTATTTTTCATCCCTTCTTCATCTGAGAAAATAGGGAAGAAAGCATCATACTCCTCATTGAGATCTGTTAGTTTAGGTCTTATCTCCATTGGTGTCTTCCCTTTTGCATTGGACCTTCGACTATTGCTAGACATGCTTATTGAATTCATTAGGTAGTAGGTAAAAAAATTATAGAGAATATGGATGCAAGAAGAAAAAGTGTAGAGAATGTAGAAGTTTTGAGAATTAAAAATAGTCCTATACCTATAAATAAAAGAACAAAATTTCAAGTTCACAAGGACTAAACAACCTAAGTTTACAAGGACTAAACAACTATCTCCTAATCCTTTATTGAAACGATGTATTTTATTGAAAGATAACAACTACTATCCTACTTAAATTTAAAATCCTAAAGACATTAAAATAAATAAGATAAATAAAATTTAACTTGAAAATTTTTATTTTTCCTCCCCCACACTTAAACCATGCAATATCCTCAATGCATGAAATAAAAAATTTTGAGTTGAATCATCAACAGGTGGCATGGCCATGCTCGAAAGTGGCATGGCCGTGCCTGCATTGGGCATTTTTTCTCTGAACCCGGTGGCACGATCGTGCTTGAAAGTGGCACGGTCGTGCCTGATTCTAATTTTTTTTACCTGAGCAACTTTTTAACATGCACGGCCATGCCACTTTCGAGCATGGCCGTGCCTGAATCCAAAACCTTGCACATTGAAGTAAGATTTTATGCATTATAGAGCTTTAAACCAACTTTATTGCATATATTTTGTACAATTGAAATGAAAGGGAAAGGAATTAACACAACCAAACCACATCACATAACATTAATCAAATACTTTAAACAAAGTACATGAACAAAACATAAAACATAAAACATAAAGCAAACACAATACTAAAACAAATACAAATACAAAAGCAAACACAAAACTAAAATAAATACAAAGAAAGCAAACACAAAACACAATTATCCAATCACAACTTCTTGAATCTTCATTGATGTGGTCCTTGATCATGCGGAGGGAATGAAAGTGGAAAGAAGTTTTGACTTTGAAAGTAGGCCACGAGATTTTGATTTAGCATGGTCACATCGTATCGAATATCATGTAAGCTTGAATTCATCTCATGTGCCATGGAAGTGAGCTCTCCTACATTAGAGTCAATAACACCCACTTGAAGCTTTAAAGTATCAAGGCGACTCATCACTTATTGCAATTCACTTTCGTCTTCGTCTTCCTCTTGCCTTGCTTGTTGGTGTGGTTGATCGCCAATGAGTCGAGGCACTCCATTGATTCCTATTTCAACCATTCCCATAGCCTCCATCATGTGAAGATCAATGAGTGAAGGACCCGGTAGCTTATCGAATGGCATATTATTAATGTCAAAGCCCACATAATTTGCAATGCTAAGCACTAAGCCCCCTATCTTTATTGCCCCCGCTCGTTTGGTTGCCACATCTTTGTATTTAGAGGCGATCACATGACATACATCCAATTTGAGATTGTTGACCATGCAATATAAGACATTTAGTTCCATACTAGTGACTACGGAATCCCCCTCCTTCCTAGGAAATAAGGAATGTGATATGACCCGATAGAGGTATCTCAAAGCATGGGAACAAATTTTTGACTCCTTGGCTAACCTAGGTTGATAGAAGACATGTCTTTGGCTAGTAATTTCACTCCAAAACTCATCTCTATCATACTCAACATTTGCATCTTCATCTTTTGGGAAATGAAAAACATCATTAAGTTCAAAAAGACCAATAGTGTGATCTTGGTTGCCTAGTCTAAAGCTTAACATGGCTTTATTTTCATCAAATTGGAAGGATGAAAAAAATTCACATGTAGGCACAACATATGTAGGGTGTTTCATCATCATAAAAGCTTCCTAACCCAACCTAAAGACATACATGTTCACATCATCTAATAGACCTACTCTTTAAAGGGAGGACACACTTAAATATTTCATGGGTACAAACTTTCTAGCCATTAATTGATCAAACTTGTTCCTTTGCCCCTCATGCCTGAATCTAATAGTAGAGGGAAAAGGTCTTACCATTCTTTCCTCTTGTTGTCTTGGATTACTTGAGCTTCCTCTACATCTCTTTAGTCTTCTTTGTGCAACCGTCTTCCTTCTAGGTTCCCTTTCTATAGTGTTATTCACAAATTCAGATTTAAGAGGAAAGTGAAGAAGAAAACGGTGAAAATATTGAGAGAAGGTGAAGGAGAAGATGTTATGCTTGAGAGATGTGAGAGGGAAACGAAAGGATGAATTAAAAGTGTGTAGAGAAGAGAATGGAAGGGTGGTTTATATAGAGGGGATTATGGTTTTGAAAAGAGTAAATTGTGAATTAGGAAGAGAAAAATGTATTGGAATTGATTAAAGAGCTTGGGGAAGTGAAAAAGATTTTAAGAATACAAAAAAGTGGTTAAAATTAATAAACCCTAAGTCTAGGAAGATGAGAAAGGTTTTAAAACTTGTAGGTAGTGGGAAGCTATGGGGGTCTGTGAATTGGGGTTTTGACTCATTTGAAATTTGAAGAAAATGTGCAATGTGTGTTGAACCTACAGGTGGCACGGCCGTGCTCAAAAGTGGCACGGCTGTGCCTGGTTCTAGCTTTCTTTTACTGTGCCAATTTTGAATAAGCACGGCCATGCTCGAATGTGGCACTACCGTGCCTAGTTCCAGTGCATTTTCTCACTCCTTTTTGCTAGACCATAACACAACTAGGTGTGCAACAAGTACATTCATATAAAACACATTAAAAGTCACCCAAACTCATATGTAACAATCAAATTTCATTCCCACATCAAATATACTTACCTCTCATCCATTAGCTTTGCTTATTTTGTAATTCACAAATATCCTTCCATACTTCTTTTCTGAAAAACAAAGTTAAAGAACTTGTAATTAGAAATTGTAAAACTAAAAACTAAAAGAATTAACAAGAAAAATGAAAAATGAAAACTTGGTTGAGCCCCAAGAAGAGCTCTTTTAGGTTTATGAGCTTAGACAATCATGATCTTTAGAGCGTTGAATCAGCCAAAAAGGCCAATTGGAGAGAATTCTCCAATATGCCTCCATTGTGGATTTTCAGTCTTTGCCCATTGACTTTGAACTTCTCTCCTCTAATGTTGCAAACTTCCACAGCTCCATAGGGGTAGACATGGCTCACTATAAATGGTCCCGACCATCTACTCTTGAGCTTCCCTGGAAATAATTTGAGTCTGAAGTTAAATAGCAACACTTGGTCTCCTTCTTAAAAACTCTTAATCTTTACTTTGGCATCATGCCACTTCTTTGTACGATCTTTATGAATCCTAGAGTTTTCATATGCCATTTCTCGTAATTCCTCCAATTCACTCAACTACAAAAGTCTCTTTTCAGCTGCTTTCTTGCAGTCATAATTTAAAGTTTTGATTGCCCAGTAAGCCTTTTGGTCAATTTCTACAGGAAGATAACATGCTTTTCCATAGACCAACCTATATGGAGACATTCCAATAGGTGTCTTATAAGCTGTTTGATATGCCCATAAAGCATCATCCAACTTCCTTGCCCATTTCTTTCTCGACTTGCTCACTGTTCTTTCAAGAATCATTTTCAATTCTCTGTTGCTTACTTCTACTTATCCACTTGTTTGGAGATGGTATGGAGTAGCTATCTTGTATTTTACCCTATAACGAGCTAGCAATATTTCCATATTTATGTTACAGAAGTGTGTTCCTCTATCACTTATGATAGCTCGAAGGCATCCCAAACCTAGAAAAGAGTCATTGCAAAAACTTACAAACTACTCTTGCATCAGTCACTGCACATGCTTGAGCGTCCACCCATTTGGATACATAATCCACACAAATAAATATGTACTTATTTCCATCTGAAATAGGAAATGGCCCCATGAAATCTATGCCCCACACATCAAATATTTCTACCTCAAGAATTCCTGATTGGAGCATTTCATCCTTCTTTGAATTGTTGCCACTCCTTCGACATGCATCATAACTAAGTATAAACTTTCTAGCATCATGAAAGAGTATAGGCCATAAGAATCTTGCTTCAAGAACCTTTGCAGTAGTTCTCTGTGGACCAAAATGATTACCATTGATCATCCCATGACAATGTTGTAAAATTGAACTAGTTTCTTCTTCTCCTACACATCTTCTTACCATTCCATCATTGCATAGCTTCCAGAGATATGGCTTATCCCATAAATAGTACTTGTAATCATATATGAGCTTCTTCCTCTGCTGGCTATTGAATTCTTCTGGAAGCTTCCCACTCGAAATGAAATTTGCTATGTCTGCGAACCATGGAGCTTTTAGACTTTGGATTGCTAACAACATCTCGTCTGGAAATAGCTCCTGAATGGGTTCTTCCTCTTCATCTCCATCTTGCTCCAGCTCTAATCTGGAGAGATGATCAACTACTACATTTTCTGATCCCTTATTGTCTTTAATTTTAACGTCGAACTCTTGTAACAACAGCACCCATCATATAAGCCTTGGCTTTGAGTCCTTCTTGTTCAAGAGGTACTTTAATGCTGTATGATCTGTATACACAATAACTTTACAACCAAGTAAGTAAGATCAAAATTTATCAAAGGTAAAAATTACCGCTAGCATCTCCTTCTCGGTTGTGGCATAGTTGAGTTATGCATCATTCAAGGTTCGGCTTGTATAATAGATAATATGAAGTTTATTCTCCTTCCTTTGGCCGAGTACAACTCCTATTGCATGATCACTTGCATCACACATCAATTCGAATGGGAGGTTCCAGTTAGGTGATACAACTATAGGGGCTGATATCAATACTTCTTTCAACCTATCAAAAGCCAATTTACAATCATTAGTAAAATAAAAAAAGAGAATCTTTCTCACGTAATTTACAAAGAGGTTTAGAGATTTTAAAAAATTATGGATAAATCACCAATAGAATCCTGCATGGCCTAGGAAACTTTGAATTCCTTTGACATTTATTGGATATTGAAGCTTTTTAATGGTCTCCACTTTTGCTTTATCCACTTCAATACATTGTGTTGAAATTTTATGTCCAATAATGATTCCTTCCTCCACCATAAAATGATACTTCTCCCAATTTAGTACCAAATTTGTTTCTTCACACCGTGTAAGAACTTGCTCTAAATTCTCTAAACATCTTTCAAATGAGTTTCCATAGACTGAGAAGTCATCCATGAACACATCCATAATTGCTTCCACCAAGTATGAGAATATGGCCAGCATGCACCTTTGGAAGGTTGCTGGAGCATTATATAATCCAAATGGCATCCTTTTATAAGCAAATGTGCCATAGGGACATGTGAATGTTATTTTTTCTTGATCTTCTGGAGCAATTGCAATCTGATTGTAGCCCGAATAACCATCTAAAAAATAGTAGAAGGCATGTCCTGCTATCCTCTCCAATATCTGATCGATAAATGGTAGTGGAAAGTGATTCTTCCTAGTAGTCGAATTCAGCTTCCTGTAGTTAATGAACACTCTCCATCCAGTCACTACTCTTACCTTCTTCATTTTTAACAACAGTCATTCCTCTTTTCTTTGGTACACACTGGATAGGACTTACCCATGAACTATCTGAGATTGGGTAAATAATACCAGCATCTAATAGCTTAACCACCTCTTTCTTCACTACTTCTTACATGTTTGGATTGAGCCTCCTTTGCCTTTCAATGGTTGGCTTGTATCGATCTTCCATTAGAATTTTGTGCATGTAATAAGATGGACTTATCCCTCTTATATCCGAAATTTGGCAACCAATTGCTCTTATTCTCCTCTTAAGCATTCTCACAAGCAATTCCTCTTGGTTTTGGGTGAGTTTAGAGGATATGATCACAGGAAAAGTTTAGTTTTCTCCAAGAAAAGTATACCTCAAATGTTGAGGTAAGGGTTTTAAATCTACATTTGGTGGTTTTATAGTTGAGGGTGGTATAGGTTCAATGTTTGGAAATTGAATTTGGGAAAATGAAGTTTGGTGTTTAAGGAAATCTTCATCTTGGGCAGTTTGTACCTGCATACACTTCTCAATATACTCCAATTCATCACAATTTGCCAACCTCCTTCATTGGACTTCAATCACACATTCATCCAACATATTAACTCTAAAGCATAAATCTCTTTCAGAAGAATGTTTCATACCTTGATAGATGTTGAACTTACAACTTTCATCACCTACTCTTAGAGTTAATATTCCATCATAAACGTCAATGATTGCCTTGGCAGTATAGAGGAAAGGCATACCAAGGATCAATGTAACGTCTTCATCTTCCGTAAAGTCAAGAATGACAAAGTCCACTGGAAAAATGAACTTTTCAGCCCTTACTAGAACATCTTCCACTATTCCTTCTGGTTCCTTTACTGTCCTATCTGCTAGTTGTAGATGAATGTTTGTTGGTCTTACTTCTCCAAGTCCTAATTTACTGTAAATAGACAAAGGCATAAGATTAATAGAGGCACCTGAATCACACAAAGATTTTTAAAATGATAGATTCCTAATAAAACATGGAATAGTAAGACCCCTGGTTGCTTCCTTTTCAAGGAAAGTTTGTTTGAGATAATTGAACTGCACTCCTTTGTAAGTGTGATTGTCTCGAACTCTTGCAACTTCTTTTTGTTGGAAATCAGCTCCTTCAAGAACTTTGCATATTTTGGCATCTGAGCTAGACATTCCACTAAAGGCATATTGATGTGGAGTGTCTTGAATCTTTCTAAAAACTTTGCAAACTGCTGGTCATGCTCTTTTTTCTTCAACCTTTGCGAATATGAACTGGAGGTTTATAAGGTTGAATTAGTGGTGCTTTCGGCTTAGCTTTGTCTTTGTTCTCTTCCTTCACTTCTGGTTTTTCTAGTGTTGTAACCCTTTCATGATCCTGTTCTTTCTCTCCTTCATCCTTCTTTTCCTCATACTCCACTGTTGCCTTAGGGGTTTGTATCTCTGTACCACTTCTCAAGGTGATAGCCTTTACTTGCTCTTTTGGATTCTTCTCCGTATTGCTCGGTAATTCACCTTGGTTCTTTGTTGCTAAGGAATTTGCTAGCTGCCCCATTTGCACTTCTAGATTGTGGATAGAAGAAGAATGATTTTGGATCATTTGCTCCATCCTCTTTTGAGCTTCATCTTGCTGGCTCATCTTTGATGACATCACATCCATGAATTTCTCCATCTTGCTTTCCATTGAACTCCCAGAGGATGAATCTTTGTCTTGTTAAAATTGAGGTTGAGGTTGTTGCACATTCTGACCTCCAAATTTTGGTGGTGCTTGTGGTCTCCACTGGTTGTTTCCTTTATTGCTCTAAGAAAGATTTAGATGATTCCTCTAACTTGGATTGTAGGTATTTCCATAGACTTAGTTTTGAGGTCATTTGAAGTTGCCCACATAGTTTACTCCTTCTGTAGTAGACATTCCTTGCATCATTTGACATTCTATGGTAGGATGACCTCCTTGGCATAGTTCACATGGGGAAGACAATGTAGACACTGCATTCACATTCACTTTGTCCATCCTTTTTGTCAGAGCATCAAGCTTTGCATTCAACATGGTTAAGCTGTCCACTTATATTGCTCCAGCCTTCTTTGTGATGATGGTCCTTTCATTAGACCACAAAATTTATGTATTGGCCATTTCTTCAAAGAGATCCAAGGCATCTTCTGGTGTCTTTGACATGATAGTACCTCCAGCTGCTGCATCAATATTGACTCTAACTGCATGATTGACTCCTTTGTAGAATGATTGCACTAAATCCCATGAAGGAATTAATTGAGGTGGACATTGCTTCTGAAGGTCTTGGAATCTTTCCCAACACTCATAGAATGTTTCATCATCTCTTTGAAAGAAAGAGTTAATCTCATTTCTGATCCTTAACACCTGTGCAGGTGGTAAGTACTTATTAAAAAAGGTTGTGTAAAGCTTTTGCCAAGTGTTGATGGAGTTGGGTGGCAAAC